>DVPR01000270.1:0-15196 GCA_018239345.1 Oxynetra stangelandi
GTTTTAAATCGTTTAGATTTTTTTTAAATCATCAAGAGTAATTTGGCAGGAGCAACCTAAACCTAGGTAACTTTTAATAAAGGTATTAATCGCTGTTAGTTAAGTGCATAACATTTGCATCTTACCGTCCACGGTACAAAGAGCGAGAAACACCAAAGGTGTTAAGTACGAAAGTATCCCTTCCATCTGAAACAGAGAAATATTTACTTTTATCACCCAAACGCAATAGGGCACTAATCATTAAGTAGTCAATAATTTTAATAATTGCCCAATCATTTTATTTTGGCCAACAGACAATATGGCTGCACGATGTGCAGTGTACGCCATTAGAATTTGTTTAAAATGGTAAGACAAAGTAGAGTTGCAGCTGCGTGCAAATAGTTGGTCAACATTTAATCTTTTATTATAATACTTTTATAATATTTTTTTTAATCCTATGGTTTCTTATGGTACATACTTAAAACATTCCATTGATAACTTAATCGTTTGCTTTTTCATATTTAGTATCTAATTTAAATGACCTTAAGCGTTAGTTGAATTATATAATGTATTCATTAATTAACGTTAAAAGAATAATTAATAACCAGTAAAAACTATTATATAGTAACATCTATCATTTATGGAATAAAAATATATTTATATATACTTATAATTGACAAGTCTGAGACTACGATAGCCCGAAGGACGCACAAAGGCGAGGTACAACTATCAATAATTATGACATTCATTAAGTGTATCTATGTGTACCTTATAATGAATAAAATAATTTAAATTTGAATTTGAACAATATAAGTTGTTTCTTATATAACGAAAACATAACTCAAATTTATTCGTAAACTTACGTAACGTAAATGAAATGAAATTTATTTGTAAAGTTACGTAACGTAACTGAAATTATATTTATTCGTAAAGAAACATTATTAAAAGCTTACGAGACACGACAAAAGGTTGTCAAAAAATTTCATTCACTCACACGAATTTTTTTTTTCATCGCGAAAAATCCTAGGCTCACGTTGATACGTTGTCTGTCGGTGATACTCAGAGGTAAACATGTCCGAAGCGTAGGTATTTCCTCTTTATACCAAGTGACGGACAAAGTGCCCTTTGAAATCGTCGAAGATTTTATTTTTAAATTATGTCATATTCGAGCTATTTCCCTTTTCATATCGACCATATTTATAGTGAACAAAATCAAATTAATGTACCTACTAAGTATTGTTATTGAGTAAAATTTACATTCTTATAAAGTTTTTTGGTTTTATAACAAATAAATAATAGGTATATGATTCATGTTGCGTAAATACGCAACATATTTAATTGAACGTCGGCTAAATGTATTATATATGTTCCAGTATGTCATGTCTATTAAAAGTACTTACAGAAGTTTTCTATGAACAATTTGTAAATACAAAATATTTATAGTAAAACTAATAAACATGTAGGTGAAAGTGGTACAAAATGATACCTCTAAGGGAATACAGTGGAATCATATTGAGAACGAATTTTGAGAATATCGTAATTTTTTGGAATATTAATCTACCCGTCTATAATTTAGTAAGCATAGAATATATTTATATTACTAAATTTTCTCTTAAAAGACTTTTATACGTAGATTTTTGTCTATAGAAAATGATCATTTTAACCATCCACATGTCTAAAATTATCCCTGGGAATATTTAGCCCCACTGTTTAAGCAAAAAATAATGAGAAATAAATTCTAAGTATACGTTATTTATTTAACCTCACAAAGCATATTGCTATTGCGAATACACTTTGCTATAAAACTATGTAATCTAAAGGATTAATTCATTGGGAAATTCGCTCCAATTTTCACGCATAATTTTTCTGACAATTTCGCGGCATTGTTACTGAAATAAAAAATATTATTAGACAAATTATCCATTTAATTTTGTATAAAAATCATCGGTCAATCATCGCAAATAAATATGATTAAAGTGATTTTTAACTTAATCTCTTTATACAAAAATCCAAACATCAAATCATAAGAGTGTGGTTAAATTAGCAAATCTATACATCTATGTTTTTTACAATTTCACAATATTGAATTGATGCTTATTTTACATCAAACGGTGTTTTTAGCATTTAATTCAAATAACGCGATAACATTCAGTGAAGCTCAGATTATCATGGCCCTTTGAAATCATCTTACATCAGCGCCGGTGAAGCTGATTTTTGCACCAAGAACTAGATGGCAGTGTTCAAATCTGTGACACTTAAGTTGAACGTTCCATCTCGAAGGATCATATTGACTTCTTCACTTTACCCTGCTCCGAATGGTCTTACAAGCGTTCTGCGTGCGGGAAGTTTTGTAACGCCTGAAGTTCTTTTAAAATTACATTCATAGCATTTTCGTTTCTAATATTCAATTCTGCACTATAGCTATTCTTTTAATAATACAGATAAATAAAATATTTAATATGACATAAAGACAAGTTTTATTTATACCGATATATATATATTTTTATTTACAAGAAAAATACATATAAATAAATATGTTGTACATAATAGTTATTATAGATTTTCTTTAGCTCCAATCGAATAGTACGCGAACTAGCGGGCTTTTTAAAGGTATTTTCACAGTATTTCAGTAAAAAAAAAATTTGGTTATGAATATTGTAATATGATAATCGCTTCAAACTGCTTTGATTTGATTCCAGCTGAGTGATCTTAATTTTTTCACGGATACTAATATAATTTTTAAAATAAACAAGATAATAATATTTTTTTTTTAAATAAACAAGATAATAATTTTTTTTTTTTAAATAAACAAGATATTAATATAATTTTAAAAATAAACAAGATAATAATATAATTTTTAAAATAAACAAGTTAATTATATAATTTTTTTAATAAATAAGATAATAATATAATTTTTTAAATAAACAAAAGCACTTATAGTTTCAATTATGACAATTAGAGACGGATGCTCGCTAACAACGAGGAGAGCACACAGGAGCTCCATAATTTGGTCCCACCTGCTCCGTTCTACCATCGAACGTCTAGACGTACGGCAGGGTACCATTCATATCTTGTAGACACCCCGCTGAACAGGACGAAACGATGTGGTAAATCGTTTCTACTACAGACTGCGAAAGAGTGGAATTCTCTGCCGAAATCTATTTTTCCCGATACATAGGCACTTTCTAGGCAAGCGTGCTTCATCCTAGGGTGCATCCCGCTTTCCATCAGGTGGGGAAGCGGTCAAACGCGAGCTTATAGCTAAATAATAAAAAAAGAGGAATCATTGGGGTAAAAAAAAACAAAACTTCTCAACAAATAATGTAATTCATCTAACTACTACAGTATGTACATTTTTACACTACTTCGAAAAAATCAATCAAATTACAATTTTGCGAATAAATGATCAAGGAGACATTGTTGAACGGCAGACTCAAAGTTGATTTCAAATATTTATGTCAAAGTAAACATATTCTGATGACTTCAATTTTTTAAAATTACAAATCTTATATGATAAATTCAAAGCGCGCTATAAACTGCCCACCTATTGACATTTATGAAACACGACTTCTCAATGTTATGGAATCTACAAAAACATTAATGTTCGACAATCGATTAACAAAATTCTCTCATATTATCATTTCAGCTATTTGAATTCTTTTTATTTGTATTAGTTTGTGTACCGGACTGTGTTTCATTACGTCCAGCAGCCGTATCCTTATCATAATCGTTCTTTCCAATTGAGACGAGTGCTACAAACAAGACACATATAAATGCCGTGAAAAATAACATGACTTCCTGTTGGATCGATTCTTTCGCCTCCAACTCCTTCATCTTCTTGACCCTTATGAACTCCTTGTTATATTTAGATTTCTTGAATAGATCTCCATAGTGATTTTTCGCCCTGGAAACATTTAATACAATGCTAAAATATTCTATTTATTCAGACATTTTTATAATGAACATAAATAATTATCTCGGGACATCTTCAAAACTGTAACTCAACACACTGCCTGTATTATGGTCACCAGGCTCCCGATAAACTACATATATACATACATATACACCTATATATTGAATAAGCAATTATTGTGATTATTAATATCATTGATCGTAGATAAATAACTAAAAGCTAAATAATATTATGCATCTGAGCTATAATAGAACTATATGGGATGAAATTGTAGAGAATATTAATTGATATTATACAATAAAGAATTTTGTAATAACAAGGCATTAGTTTGGTTTTATAAATTTTCATGAGAAAAGATACACAAGCTTGTTTCTGGATCAACATTCAACAGCCCGAGCCAGAGCTTAGCCTTACAATCCAATGGGTCGACACGATCACAAAGACACGCGTTCACGTGGACAGTCATTTAAAAAAAATGAAATTTAAACATGAACACTTATATTAAATATTACTATTTAATTTCCATATTGTTGTACATTTAAAAATAATGCAATAACGAAAATGAAACCCATTTTTTATTAGATACTTTACAATAATATGTCGTATCATAACATATGAATGTATAAAAAAAATAGAACATATATAAAAGTTTTTGCAAGGACAGAGATCTCTGGCACTCGGTACTCTCTGCCTACCCTGCTAGGGACCTGGTGTGATGGTTATTTACTTATTTACTTTATAAGTTGCATAAATTGGGAAATCCAACCATTCATCGAAATCATATATCGGTGTCCGGCCGTCCATTGTCGGTGTGGTATGACGGTGATCGCGCGATTTGTAGAATTTCAG
This sequence comes from Oxynetra stangelandi, assembly GCA_018239345.1. Taxonomy (NCBI): domain Eukaryota; kingdom Metazoa; phylum Arthropoda; class Insecta; order Lepidoptera; family Hesperiidae; genus Oxynetra; species Oxynetra stangelandi. Next base: position 4,742 of record DVPR01000270.1, read on the forward strand.
CGATGGGTCTGATGGTGGTTCGCCTGGGTTATAGGTACTATCCATGCGTGTCGTATTCTCTTTTCCCACTAGAAGACCTAAAAGAAGTTTACCATTGAGAATACATTGTGAAATTCATTTAATTTTTTTGAAGTTTTACAATGTATATATGGAAAAATTTACGTCAAACATAAATATCGCTTATAAAACATTGTTGAACAGAACAGACTAAATATTTATTACTTTTTAATTTCAATTACATTTTAAATTTTTTTTTTATTTTGCTTCCTTAAGTTAGGGTTTGATAGTCAACCGATACAGATAAAAAAAAAGGAAGTCAGTGCACATCCTAGCAACAATGGTTTACAATATAAGATTTTATATCAATATAACATTGCAAATGTAACTTACATAATCACATTTGCCATACCTTTGTCGTACATCTTTTTTAACTTGACATTTCCTAGCACCTCATATGCCTCAGTGATCGCACGAAACTTTCTAGCCGATTCATCGTCCTGCATTATTTGAATTAATTGATAAGAAAAATGATTCCTTTTTATTGTTTATGATGTATCAAATTTGTAATAATATAACTTTTGTAGAAAAGTAATCCAAGATTCAATAATGAAAAATTAATTCGTTACATCTTAAGCATCTAATGTTGGCTGAAGCTCTTTAGGATAACTTACACTTGATTTGTCGGGATGGTACAATTTAGATAATTTGTAGTAAGCACTCTTTATATCGGCTTGGGTGGCTTTCGGGGTTACCCCGAGGACGTCATAGTGGCTCGCACAGACCCTTGATGATAGACCGAACGTACGTGTAATGGCATACAGCCTTGATTTTGTGTGATTTAACATCTCAATCAGAACAACCATCATAATAACCTTCGTTTTTGTAAGGCCGCTAGAAATAAAACTTTGTTAGTATAATTACGGTGATTTACATATCGTTTAGTGCACTAAAATTCTAATTAAACTACAAATTATCCGCATTGAAATTTAATAAACTATTAAATTACATGTTTAACTAAAAGAAAAATTGCTGGACAACACTTGACAGTTGATTTCGGATCTGATTTGACAATTGTCCTCCTAGATAATCAATGATGTCGGTGATGTCGGAAGTTAATTACTACTGTTATTATATTAAATTAACAAAATTTTCTATACATGTATAAATCAATATTATGTAAGAAATGCTTTTGCAATATTTTTATTTTTTAGTTCTATTTTCTCATATATTCTATATTTTGCTACATAAAAATAGAATAAATTTTATAATAAATACTGTATCGGTCAAAACAAGTCAATATTATTCATAGTAAATATCATCATTTCGAATAATTTATCTGTGTAATTAAATGTGTCACACGTTTGAGCTATTTATACTTTTGTCTTTTTCTAGCATATGAGAAACGAGTGAGATCGCTCAATTATTTGTCATGTATGTATGCTGAATGCTGCTACAGAACAAGAGTCGTCACATATAGACATATACACCAAACGGCGAATTTACTGGTCTTTATTAGTCATCTTTGGAAACTTCTGTTTCAAGTAATCTAAAAATACATATTTTGGTTTTGTTCATTTAACACACGTGAAGATTTTCAGACTTCGTAAGTACGAAATGTATTTGTTAATACTGTATACCCTAGTCGTGTTGTACCAGGTGGTTTGATAATACGGTTAATTTTATCCTTGACTGGACGGACGGATTTGGATATGTTGAAAACGTACCTTATATGGAATTCCTTGAAGTTACGAGATAGCGACTTGTAATGTGTGCGCGCTACATACATGATATTCGCTTTGAAAACATATAATATAACGTAATATAACATTTCGTGGCGTGAGTCATTGCTGTTGAAACGGCTACTCATCGAAGTTATCGTCTAAGACGTGGTCTTGTTCAAATAAACGGACTTGTAATCTGTTTTTAATTATAAATCATTAGTGAGCAGGTGTCTCTGAGGTTTGCTTGTCGTCCCTTCCACGTAAGTCGAATAACTGGGGACAATGAATAATTAACTTTTTATTTCAATTATGCCATCCTTTTTTATGTATCTTATAAATAATATATTACATTTTTAAAGTTATTAGAATTATATTCGAAAATTTAGTAAGTGTTGCATACTAGGGGTTAAAAACACAGCACAAGTGAAGTGATTGTATCAGGTGGCCATTATGGCGCTTTAAAATATTCAAAACAATGTGTTATACATACAACTGGCTCAATAGGCCAGTGGTTAGTAAACCTGATGCCTGAGTTGGGGTGTTTAAGTTCGATTTGTATTCTTGGAAAATATATGTGGTTGGGTTTTAAATTATTCATATGCAGTGTAAAATTTGTATAACATTGTTAATTATAATAAAAAACTCAAATCAGCTTACAAAATGTGCCAGGCTAAACCGGACAAAAAATTCGGAACAAACAGTGGCATCGCGTCAATGTCTGGCATACTTAACGGAATAAAAGTGCTCGGAAAATATTAATTGCCCATTGAAAGTAATCCAATTAGAAATTATTGTAATTGTTTAAATTTGATTATTTTTATGTCTTCCCTCCATATAAGGAATACTCTTTTTAACAAAAAAATGCTTGGTCCCTTAAAATTTTTTATACATAGTATAACAAATCTTCTCATAGTATAACAAAGATTTGTTATACATACAAATCTTTGGGTATGTATATTATTATATGCTGTAAATTCATAAATTTATATCATGAAGTTTGCCAGCTGTATGGTTGCCATAGTATTGACTCTTTCAAATTATGGGTCAGTTCACCATATTTGGTATTGTCTCAAGATTTTATTATTATTTTCTGTAGTATATTTATCAAAAGAGATCCATAATTTTGTTTGTCGTTTGCAATGTTACTGCTTTTAGTCTATCGCTCCGTTTCATAAAATGTCCGTTATTTTAGTATGTTTTTGGTGTACTCTAACGAGCTATGAATGTAATAAAATGTTAATGTCTAGTAACATCAATTCGAATGTAACATTAAAATAATGAACAAAACTATTAACGGATGTCATATCACTATAACAGATACTGTGAGAGGCAATTATCTATACATATAATGAAATTGTAACGGGCCGATGTGTCTGTGACCTATAGGTACTGATAAATAACTAATTTGGGGATCTTTATTAGGGAAATAGAAGCCAAAAAAACAATTTTTGAATATTTGTGGAATGGAATTGTGAATGAAATGTGAATTGAATATATGTATGGAATTGAATGCAGTTTTCACTAATGTATTGTGGTAATATAATTCAATTCAAATTCAGTATTGAATTTTATTATCAATGGGTCGGGATATCTCCCCATCCAGCCATCTGATCCTTAGTTAGGTACATAAGTATGCAAGATAAGCTGCATGCAGTTCTATAGACATTTTTAATGTTTATTTATTTTTAAAAAATTATTATAAATAAGAACTTTCAATTGTTTTTGTTACAGGTAACAATGTCCTCCCGTAAGACAGCCGGCCGTCGTGGCACCAACAAGAAACGCGCTCAGCGTGCCACCTCCAATGTGTTTGCCATGTTCGACCAGGCTCAGATAGCAGAGTTCAAGGAGGCTTTCAACATGATTGACCAGAATAGAGATGGCTTTGTCGACAAGGATGATCTTCATGACATGCTAGCATCACTTGGTATTCAAATATGGTATATTACACACACACACACACCACCTCACTGCTTTTGTTAATACTCAGCACATATTCTAATAATGACCTCGGGATTAATGGGAAATAATGCTATTAATCATTAAATCCGCAATTTATAACGAAGCTTTAGGTTAACAATGAAGCATAAATAAATATGACACATTGGAAGATTCTACCAAACATTGTACTACAGGCATCAGTGCTAAGCGCCTTGAACCAATGGAAATGAATATACTAGAAATTTAATTGCCATTCATATTCAATTTCGGTTGATAAACATTCATCTCTCTTCACAATTGATGTGTTTTATTGACAATGCTTGATAAGAGGCATTATATATTTATTTAAAACAGACGATCATTGATTTCTAAACAGTGAAAACTTCAATTAAATGTACATATGTCACTAATATATTATTTGTCTAGTTGTTTAAATTAATATTCGAAGTATTCTTTGCCCATTTCCTAATAATATGTTAAATTACATACAAAAGTTAATAAAAATTGGCTTAGTTAGTTAACGGCAGAATTAATGGAATACTGTTATAATTTTATTTAGAATTTGTCATCAGTCCATTGTTTGCGTAAATGACCCAAGTTATTAGTATAATTATTGTTTCCACTTGTCATTTTTATGCCAAATATAATAAATAATATTTCTGTACAGGTAAAAATCCCAATGAAGATTATCTAGAAGGCATGATGAATGAGGCCCCAGGGCCAATCAATTTCACTATGTTCCTGACTCTGTTCGGCGAGAGACTGCAGGGCACCGATCCGGAAGATGTCATAAAGAATGCCTTTGGGTGAGTTGTACCAAATACATAAATTCATTTGATTGATTGGTGGTGCTTAGTGGTTAGTGAAGTTACTGCTGAACTGAACGTCCTGGGTTCAATTCCCACTCAGTACAAATGTGTGATGAGCATAAGCATTCACTCTGTGTCTGGGTATAGAAAATATCTGTAAGTATATATTTATATGTATATATGCAGGTTATTAGCTGCTTGGTTACCATAACACAGGCATAGCTTAAGTGGTTCATTTGGAATCAGTTAGTTAAGGCTGTAGATGTCCCATGATATTAGCATTATTATTATGTATATATTTGCAATAAAACATGCAAACCGAGAAGAGTATTTGATGCATTAAAAAGTGTTTTTTTTTGTATTTATATTTTGCACGTAAAAATTATTAATGACATTGAAAAAAAAAGTTTTTTTTTATAATATTCTAAAAATGGCGACGATAATTTTTCTTTGTATTCATAACAACAGTTGTTTCGACGAGGAGAACACGGGCGTGATCGCCGAGGAGCGCCTCCGCGAGCTGCTGACCACGATGGGCGACCGCTTCACCGACGACGACGTGGACGAAATGCTCCGCGAGGCGCCCATCCGCGACGGCATCTTCGATTACGTAGAGTTCACCCGCATCCTGAAGCACGGCGCCAAGGACAAGGACGAACAGTAGATGCCACGGAAACGCGCAGGTTGAACGAATGAATAATTTACAGATGGCACCGTTAAATAGAATAGCAATTACATCATGAAATCGTATTGCTCCGGTCTGGGATATATTGTATGCATTATATATTACAGAATGTTTAACGATGATCGTTGCTATGATATATATTCATAAATTATTGCTTTTCTCTCTATTCGGATACAACTAAATGTGTCCATTGACTTTTTTAAAGTTTTTAATCTGTCAGACGATTATTGAGTTGGAAACTTTTGTTAGGGCATAATAGATATTGAGTTTGAATCGTTTTAATGCAATGTGCTTGTGTGTCAATATGAAATGATTTTCAATTATGCGTGTCGTACGTAACATTGTGTTCGTTCAACCTGATTATTTTCCCTCCATTTTGTATGTCATATTGTATGTAGTCTTATAATATATCATTATATGCCAAACTAATACACGTGTTTAAGGCTACTTCATTAATTTGTTTAGTTGTAAAGTTAGTTGTGGATTTCTATATAATCTCGAACAACACCGAGGTGCTAAATAGACGACATACGACTATACTATCTGCATTTTTTTAAACAAGAACATGTATTTAAATGAGAAAATTATTCCGTTGCATGAGACTGTTGGTCAGAATTTGTCTGGGTGGTCATTTAAGTATTACATAAATAACAAAGGAAGATGGCAGGGGGGGGGGGTCTCTTGCTTTTATTAATCACATGAAAACTGGTGGTTGTTTTTTTTGTTTTTTTTTTTTTGCAAAATTTAGTTTATTTAAATATGTTATTTTTGGTTACTTGTATACAAGTGGTGAGGAGGGAGAGGTCGGGTAAATTTTTACTAAGATTATGCTTACATAATACTTGAATGACCCCTGGAATAGTATTGCGTTGATTTGAATGAAAAGTTTAATTTTATATAAATGATTATTAAAACCATTCCCTATATTGTGTGTTGAATGGTTGCAGTATTGTTTGATTATATGAAATGTTTTTCTGAAAAATATGTTTTGTTTCTAACTATAAATTAGTGTAGGGGCCATATATTACTTATTTTAGCACTACTAATAACGTTCTTAAATGTTTATTAATGTAACCACATTATGTATTTATTCTGATATTTTAATAAAGAGCTTTGTCTAAGAAGGTTTTTTTAATGTATATCCCACTGTTGAGCGTACTGGCGGTCGATTTAAATGATTATGCGTTATGGGGCGGATTATGAAAATATAGATCTCACGGTTGTCATCAAGGGCAACTTACACCTTATTCAAACGTCAAATACGCAAAAAACTTATTAACGAGCGTAGACCCAGTCCAATACGGCTTTGGCTTATCGTATTCGATCTACGACCTTGGTTAATAGCGCTTCGCGAATGGTTTTTGTGAGCATTTCGAAATGCATTGATGAAATACATACGTAGACATTTCACTGTATATGCGCGTGTAAGATGTTCATAATTGAGTCGTTAATGAACGGATTGTTGAAAGCTAATTAAAAATGTATCTATTCATATAGATGACAGTACCGACGATAGATTGACATGCCAATTATTTTCAGTGTGGTATTATGGAAAAAAAAATTGACATATTTATGAAAAATATTTATATATATATTGAGCTTGCTATTCGTATTGTTTCTAAATAATTACATTTGTTGTAAAGATCTTAATCATTGAAAAAATACGTTATGACACAAAAACATTTAATTAAGACAATAATTGTACAAAAACATTTTATGAAGCATGTGTGAACGAAAATATATTCCGTTGTTCGAATAGTATTATTGTCAAAAAAAATTCAAATAATTGATGATTTTTTTATAATCTAGGCCCATAAACACGATGATTTGGCTGTATTCCTTCATATTAGCTACAAGACAGCTTACTTAAAGTAAAATCTGTTACATGTGATAGTCAAAAAAAAAATAATTGCTCAAAATAATTTATTAAATAATTATTAATTTAATTTTGTACATTAACAGTTTATACATAACAATATACCAACGATTAACATAATAATTACTACTACTAGGGAACTATTGATAGGGAACATATAAATATCCCGTATATTTATGGGTATCGGCAATAATAAAATAAATGTTACCATCACACAACATATATGGATGGTAACTTGTGGACGTTTGTTTTGAAAGATTTCCAAGACTATCAATATAAATAAATAACTCAATATTGCTCAATAAGGCGCCTTAGTTGCTTTTTCTCTTTGAAATCGATTAATAAGCGTATCACAAATACATACTCAGTTCATATTAGAAGAAAATCCGGCGAAATAATAAACCGGCAAAATATGACTATTAGCGAAGTTTCTTCGTAAATGCTGATTCATTTTATAATTCGAATTAGAACGGATAACCTTAAGCCTATCCTGGTCCCATTTGTACTGCATTTGAAGTATATTTCTGCATATTCTGCATATTTCTGTATATTTAAACAGGTGCATAAAATAAGCACTATCCGTATTCACATTTTATACTTATAGTATATTGAAGTTATTAAAATAGTTTTATATACTTCCCATATGACCTATAACGTTCCGCATATTAGCATTTAGGTACGATTTCCCTTCTTCTTTGCTATTTTATTTCCTTCTTAAGGCTTAGTAATATAACTGATGAATATTTAATTGTGTAACGAATCTACTACATCCCGTTTGATTGTCTTTGGATAGCTTTACTTGTAAATGAATTACAACCAATCTTTTTTGATGAAATCGGCACCGCGTTCTCCCACTAACATAATAGCTCCTTGTGGATTTCCTGTCGGCGCCGTCGGCATTGAAGAGGCGTCGATGACGCGAAGATCTGTGTAAAAAAAAACAACTAACTTAGTAACAGAGAAATAATTATTTTTTTTAGCAGTGTGCAAAAAAATTTGACCGTAACACATTGGTGTCTAATGATTATACATGACAGATAACATTTATATATATATTTTTTTATTTTAAGATTTATACTTATTGGCCCTTTACATGGTAGCCTTGTAACGTTCATAGAGCAGAACGGAAGTTCCGCCGTTTCGTGTAATTTAAACATGGACGTCAGTATTCATTATTGTTATTTTGACCAACAAAATAAACCTCCTACGATTGACGTGTCACGGAGAATCACAATGCGAGTTAGCCGTCTCCACTCACCAGACTCGGCGAATTTAATTTATCTGCAACTAAAATCAATAACTTACTTTCAATTCCGTACACTCTCAAGTAAGGGTCAATGACCAGACCGATGGCAGCGGTGCCTAGCTGGTGGTTCTGGGGGTCGGTGTGCACGCGTGCCATACACTCGATCCAGTCATCGGACCACGTGTCCAAGTGGTCACACTCCACTGTATAAGACGGGTCCAGCTTGATGCCAAATTTGTTCTTCAGCACCTGCAAATTAGATATTACTCGTATTTTATAATTAACACTAATTTGTGTGTGTTGAGGTATTTCCCTGTCTTCAAATTTTAATAATTCAGTATTTAAGAGCTAAAACATTGCTTTGAAGCATTTATGTAGTAGAGACTAGTTATGATACTCACTTCAGTATCGAAGATCTTCTGCAGATATCTCGCAGCCTCCTTAACTAACACCATGTCGTCTGGGTGGTCGAAATAATTGGGGTAGGAAAGTGGTGGCTCGAACGGATTGGCTGACTGCAGCGTCAGGTAGCCGACACTGCGAGGCAGCAAAGCTACACCATTTGCTCTGAAAGTATGAGGTGGTATGGTTTTCTTAAGGTACATTAATATACAATTTCCGGTCTGGAGTTTAGCTGAAGAGATAGTCCTCTTTCAATTTTAGTGGCGATTCCGCATTAACGAGCTCACGATTGGTTGAGTATGCGATATTACTCGCCAAAGACCAGGATAGAGGGAGCCCTTGCATTAGCTTTTTTATCGAAATATCGTTTCCACTTACACTATTGTCCCATTACTATTACGGTCTACTTCTTAAATGTCTATGCACATACAAGAGGTACTGAACACGACAACGTTGTTTTACATTTAGGTTAAGTGGTTGTTTAAATTTGATGTGCATGTTTCGCATCCAGAACACAAAGGCGCTTATTGTGAAATTGTAAGTAATGTTTGTAACATTTAGTAAGACAATAGTAATTTTTAAATTTCAAAAAGACAATTGATTTTTCAACGTAGCAATGTTAGTCAGATACACAAGTTACAAAGATTTTGTTTAGACACGAAAACACTATTGGAATGCTGAAAAAAAGGGAGGGTAGGAAGGAATGTACAATTGTATACTTTTTATCTTAGGTTTTTGCAAAAATAAATACAGAATTTCCGCACTTATTTCACTTACGAGATTGTTCTCCCGTTCTGTGGACAGGAACCGGCTGCTTCCCCTATTTCTCCGGTCCTGGAGCACTCAGCGTAAAATCCGTTGAAGAAAAACTGAAGATCAGTTTGGTTACGCTCTCTGTCTGCTAAACTCGAATACAGAAGTCCTGTAAGCTATGCATAAAAATATATAGATATTATTAAGTGTTCTTGGAAAGTATAAAAATGTAATGGGCATTAAATAAATCTCCTTACCTGAGTGATACCGGTGCCACTCATAGGTCCCTGTCCAGTTAACAAATAATCAGTCAGAACGCTCCAGTCCAGCACTTCTGTGTTTTCCAACTGCGTTATGATATAGTTAATCGTGATTCCCAGGTGGTTCCTGAAATTCTTTCCCACCGGCAGATCTTTGACGATAGGTATGTCGAATTTCTGTAAAGTCTGTTTCGGCCCTATTCCTGACAGCATTAAAATTTGAGGACTATTCAATGCACCAGCGGAGAGGATAACCTGGAAATGTACAAGAGACCGTTTTAGAGGTACAGCAATATAACGTCCCTCAAATTACATAAGAAGTTAATACATCAATAAGACTGTCAATAATTTTTTTTTGTTATGTATTCGACAGTAAAAAAAATGACTATTATGTATGCAGCTCATAGTAGGACGATTAAAATAGTATTATCAAAACATTTATTCACCTCTTTTGTAGCATAAACAGTTTTAAGTTCTCCTGATTCATCGTAGAATTCAACACCAACCGCTCGTGTTTCCCCACCAATCTATTCCGTTAGGATTTTGCTTACGTGGGAATTGAGAGCTACGGGCAAATTGGATTTCTGTGATAGATATGCTCTTGCCGTTGTGTAACGTTGACCGTTCCTGCAAAATATTGTAACAACTCGTCTATGTTAGGCATATGTGACCTATAAACATTTTTTTTTTTTTTTTTTTTTATTTAGCTATAGGCTCGCGTTTGACTGCTATCCCACCTAATGGAAAGCAGGATGCAGCCTA
>DVPR01000271.1:0-15174 GCA_018239345.1 Oxynetra stangelandi
ATAATTAATTTAACGAAGGGATATATATATATATATATATATATATATGAGAAAGTTGATCTTTGAAATTTAACTGTATTCTTTAAATGTAGACATTAAAAATGTAGGCTCTAGATTGTGTTGCTCTACTCTAGCTAGAGATTCGATAAATCCCATAACATGCATTGTTCTTTTACACAAAAAAAAATCTTAAATTATAATAATATTTGTTATACGTATGTATAATAGTATTAAACGATAACTTAAATTCATTTCATATTTTAATATGAAACGCGTTTGAAAACTAGATAATTGGTGAATATAGGTCATCGCGTGCGACAAATGTCAATTCGGTCCTTATTTTTATGTCTGCTCTGTGGCTTGCGATGCGGGCCGCATACCGTTATGTTGATAACGGGGTAAGAACCTCGCTTTTTCCTAAGTAATGTTGAGCTAACGGTGTATGTATTCTCTACGGAGGTTTTGAACGGTACTTCTTATTTTCTATTAAATTAAGGACATGTAGAAAATAAACAAATGTATGTCCAAAGACGAGTTGATAAGAGGTTCAGCTTGGTTCAAAAAAAAATTTGTTGAATATATGTATGTATATACATTAGAGGGTTAATAGTGTTATTTGTAAATATACTTTAAATGCAAATAAAACTATTTTAATTTAAATGAATATTATATCCAACAGGTATAAGCCGAAAAAATAAAGAAAATTAAATTCAAAAGCACCTTGAGACCGATTTATAAGATCAAATTTTCTTTCTAATAAAAAACTAATCAACGCTTAAGTGCGACGCACGATAACGGAAAAGTTAAAATAAAATAAAATCCGACGAAGCTGGCAAAATAAAATCAAGTAAAAAAAAAGCTTTTCAATGTTTTGCAAATAAAAGGACTTCAAAATAATGGCGACGCGAGCCCGAATTAACCCGCTCCTACTATCGACGCCACTCATCCAAATCCAATACGGAAAAAAAAATCAGACACGAATTTATATACAAGACTACAGTCCCTTCGTTTATTCACACAGAGCAGTCAAAAAACTCATAAACCGTACGCAACTTTGGCTCCCAACCGAAAAATAGTTTCCAGACATTTTCCCACCGACTTTTCCAAACATACTCATTTCGATCGTTGCCAAATACAATGGTTATTAAAACCTGATGCAGGCCGGAGTCGCTCAAATGATAGGGGGGAGGTATTACGCGCTGTGTACCTACTAGGTGCATTTGTAGAGGTGCGGGGCGCGGGCGAGTGGACGGCGTCCAGCTTTCGAGAAGTACGCCAGAGCGAGCGGCCACAGACTGCAGCGGCAGAGCACCGTATCGCGAGAGCCTCGATTTTTTTTCTCTACAAATTACTGTGATATGAAATAAGATAATTAACTTTTTTGAATTTCGTATTCATCGAATAAGTCAATGGCTCTGAATTTTAAGGATAATAGAGCAGAGGGTCACGGCTCGCGCTAACAATGCGCCGTATTGTGGTGGTGAAATGTTTAAAATTCGAAAAAGTTCATAATTGACGGCACGCGAAGTCGCTGAGCGCACTTCGTGGCGCAATATGTGAAATTTTTTGCGGCGCTACATCACCGAAATAACTTTGACCGGCAAGCATGGCCAACTGTGGTCCTTGCCGTATTGTATCGAAAAAGTTGACTTCGCGCAGTCGTCGAAAATAGCGTGTTGCCGTGTAACGCGACGCCTCTGCGCGTTCACTGTCTACGCGAGAGTCGTTCGGTCGCACACACGCCAACTACGCACACACAGGCCCGAGTAAGAGCGAGTAAACTAATACCGGGCCGGATTAATGCTTCAGTTAGTGAAAAAACTTTTTTTCAGACTGCGCCGTCCAACCAGGGCCGGATTGAGACAAACGTCAAAGTAAATTATTATCTCGCTCACTGTGACGTAACGGCGTACTTTCATTACGCGATAACGTTATTTTGTATTCCATTTTTGTTTTTTTTGTTTTTGAGTGTTTCAACAAACGAAATAGGTGTGCTAGATGCTTCTGGAGGTGAAATGCGCTTATCGTTCCAGTTTATGTTTCGTCCTGCTGTTTCGTGATTTTCGTTTTGCCAAGTCGTATACGCGAATCGTGGTTCTTTTCTTTCAAGGAACAAAACTAAAAAAATGTTTGAATAAGAAATAATGAAGACATATGTACGCTTAAAATATTGTGCTTAGTAACAATGAAATATGTCTACTTATTTGCAAAATCTAATATCATGTCGTAAGTACATTTGGGCGCGACCCATGCGGGCCGGAGACGATTATCTGCCTCCATGCGAAACTGGCAACTTTCTCGCGAATAATGCTCTTATCTTGTAACGGAATACAAAGTAACATTTGCATTAAGTCGCGCCGCATGTTTTTGCGTGAAACCCAGAATACGTGCACAGGGGCAAGAGATGGAATGTTAGGGTGGCGAAAATGTAAGTTCATTTGGAAAATTCGATTATAGCGAACGACCTCCCGTCAGTCATTCGGAATACGGCCCTGGTTAATGACTCCCTCCGCTGACCTGCCTCTGTCTTGTACCCCACGCTTCAAAAGTTCAGCTCATTTGAGTGCTTGCGGAGATTTTATTACCCCAACTATACTCGGTATTAAAATTTCGAAAAAAGGGTTGTACAGCCGCCGCCGTTTAAGGGCGATGCACAAAGCTGACCGTTCGCGGCTACTTGATTTCAGGATTAGTTCACTAATTACCGTTATGAGACAGTTTCAAAATTCGTTTCGAGTGCTCCTTTTAGAGCCACGCTCAGCCCGGCTCGAATATGAATCTACTTAAAAAATATAAAAAACTCCAAGTCGTCTGATGGTTTTCGAAGCTGTACGAATAAATCTACGTGCAAGCAAAAATAAAAAAAATATATAAAAAATCCCGCGCAAAAAATCACACAAGAAAATATTTCAGACGTAACGTTTCGAGAGCGAATTTTTTTTTTTTTATAAAAGTGGCGTGTTTGTAAAAATAGCTCTAATAATACGATTAAAGTTGTGAGCTTGTGTGTTCCCAAAGAACGAGTGTGTGTTTCGATGGAAAATTTTGCACTTGTTACGTATACAAAAAATAAAAAAAAAACAAAAATGTTACTCATTTCGCGAGCTCTATCTAAAGTTTCGGTTTGATAACGTTGAAGGGGTTTCACGATGTTTGTCGCGGTGTGTCTTCTGTATGTAAAATTTATCAATTATACGATTCAGCGATTTATTTAATGTATCCAGAGACCGATCGTAGAAAAGGCCAAGATCACAAAGGGTTGTAGGCGCCAAAGGAATTGTGCAAGTACACACTTCAAAGTGAGCAGCATTGCTGTCAAATATCGGTATTATCAAAACAAATATAAAGTACCTACTAATACTAGAAATACAATACAGGCACTGTCTCCAACGACACGTTACATCCGTGTCTTTAAAAGTATACTTATCACGAGACACGGCCGTGACTCCCAATATCAAATAATTTGAAATAACAGTCAATACAAATAAAATCTACGTCTATTTTACCAACGTCCTCAGGTGACATGAGATCGGCGTACTAAAGCACATATGTAAGCACATGAGTCAAAAATTACCTCTTTTGAAACACGTTCCGAACTTCATTAGTCAATATGTAACCTGACTGATGAATATTAGTCACATCTAAATCGTATCCAGCGTACCAAATTGCGTACTTTACCACCATTAACTGTCTAATTTAAAACGGCATAAAAATATTAGTTGACTCGAACATACATTAACCCAAAAAGTACGTTCTTTTGATGTGAAAAAGCTTAAATTCCGAAAGAAGACATATAAATAAGCCAAATAACATTTCGAATTCAGGCATTTTTGGCTGACATTATTTTACAACCGTGATGCAGTTGCGGGCAAAAGTTAAAATAAAAAAAACAGCATTTAAAGTATATCCCCGCTTATTTTATGCGGCTTCCGGGATGTTTTTTAACGCACAATGTCGTTCACGTGTCTAACGATAATTACTAGTGTTGGAGGCGTCATTACGTCAAACCGCCTGCTTGCCACCGTATTTTCAGTTTACTCAAGTTATTTCCCAGGGGCTTTTGTCATTGCTATTTAATACTAAGATTTCCGATGTAGCATGTGTTCCCACTTGTGTCATCGTCTGTACCTAGTAGTTATTCATAGACGCAGTCTCACGGAAACGCTATAGTTCTAATTAATGAAAGTTCCATCTGTTTTTTTTAGCGAATATTAACGTCATATATAAATCGTTATTATAGAGGTACGATGATTTCATTATAATGAAATACCCTATCTTAGGTCCAGCCGATACACTGCTGAACCGCTACAGCCAGTACGCAAACAACCTTTATTGAAATGGCTACTGAGCGCCATAAATATCGTTTTTCAATTTCTTATAGGATTATATCGAAGTAAATTTAGGCCAGGGTGTATTATCAGTTGGGGTCAGTGACCTGTCCCGGGATAGTCATTTATGACTATCCCGTACAGTACTACTAGATCTACGGGATAGTCATAAATGACTATCCCGTAGATATAATTTGACACCTCCTCCCACCTGATTTGCAGATTAGTGGTAATCCCAGCCCTTTAAATACAATGCAGCGGACCAATCTACTTTAGACGCAATGCATATACAAAAATATTATAATCGTAAAACTACTAAAATTGAAAACCTGTAAAAACAAAACCCGAAGAAAGCAACGATTCCATTGCGTATCGGTGAAATAATTTCACACAGGCACATATTCTCGTATATGTACATAAAAATATACGTTAATTAATTATGTCTTAGGGTGGGCCGGAGATTTGTAGTTAGTTGCGGCACTTGGATAATTTCCCATGTGGGCACCGCCTACCGCGCCTCTTCACAGCTGTCGTCTGTCACTCACCATGATTTCTTACGATACACGTTAAAACCTTCCAATATAATACCACAGCTTGTACTAAATATAGCACTAGTCATATATAACCTAGCACTAATTTTTCGTGTTAGAAAATTGCTTTTTTCTTTTCTATAGAATTAAAACAACTTTTTATGAATATTATTTATGAATAACACTCCATCCTTCCCTAAGAACTTTATTTGCGAGCGATAAAATTGAAATGAATATATTTAGAAAAGCGGCGATATATTTAGAAAAGGTGCATCTTCGTCACTACCACAATAATAAATACATCAGAATCGGCTCAGCTGTTTTTACGAGAAAATGTATCAGTTGGATAGAATTCATATCGCAGCGTTCATTAATATAGTTATAAAAAAGTATAGAAGCATTCACAACTAAGTTGTGTTTTAAATACTATTACTAATTTTGATACTAAATAACTTTGAGTTAGTGCTAAAAGATCAGTGACCCGATAATATAGTAGGTATTGATAGAAAGATTATTTTGAAATTTGAAATCTACTTTTTTATTTACATGAAGCAAGAATAACGAAACGAAATAAGTAATAAATATTTTTCTATATTATTTTCGGGTGATCCTAAAGTGGACTTCAAATTATTCCTTGCTATTTATTAATCACCTAACTGATTATGTTGTGGGGACATTTGATTAATAAACATGCATAATAAGTAATTAATAATCCAAGCAATTTATATAATTATTCTTGTTTATTAACATAATACATTTTGTTATCATAAGAAACCATAATTCCCTTAGTAAACGAACGATGCATTGCTCTTAATTGGAACAAAGATGTAAAGCGCTCACCATTATAATGAAATATACACCATGAAATAAATATACATATAATTGCTTGTCTTAGTACAACGTCCACTGTTAGTTGGACCGTTGATATATTGGAGGACGAACGAAGGTGATGCGTATGATGAAGTGTTGGAGATCTAAGTGCTTGGTCGGTTAAGGACTTTGGAGTGATAAGGGTGTACCAGCGCTGGTCCACTTCCGTTACGACACGATAGTGTTGGCGGCGGCGAAGACTGAACGAGGATAAAACAAGGACAAAACGCTGGAACAGATAACGAAGTGGAACAATAATACTTTTATGCTGTGAACACCATGCGATGTCAAGATCGTTGTAATACGCAGTTGTAACTCAGTATATCAACATAATATATGTAGGTAGGTATACGATCCTATCGCTATAAAATACATGTTTTTTTTACGCTAACTACTGAACTCGATTAATTTAAATAAATTGGTCCAACATGATATATTATTAAGTAAATCGCCATTTATAGTTTGTATATAAGTAGCGATCTACAGCGATTATGTAAAGTGAATATATATTTTTTGTTTATAAAACAGCAAACTTCGTTCTTTATTTTATCTTTGATGAACCAAAATACACACACACACACACACACACACACAAATAAACACACATATAAACAAATATATACTAATGATTTAAGTTTAACCATCCTTGAGAATTCATTAATTGTATTTATAACAAGATATTTATTTATTCATTGGTATTTCCATTTTGTATTTGTTACAATGATGAATTCTAAAACTAGGCAGTAAAAATACATGCACCATACTGTTTCTAAGAGCTGCGCGATACCCGTAATAATGAAGAACATAATTTAAATTGTAATTTGTTGTGTATAGGAACACGATATTATGTTTCCGTAACACACTAAACAATGGTGACGTAGTTTATCTGAATACTGCTTGTTAGAGTTACATTTTCATTGGATATTGTTATGTATTCTATGTTATATCAGAGCCTGGCGCCTATCGTGCGAAACACACGCGCTAGAAATAAACATAAAACATGAAAGATGATAACATTATTCATAAATGTATAATACCTACTCCCGTGCCTTTGTTCGCAGTTCACAAAACGGTTAGGTTCAATGGAACTCTATCTCTGTTACAATTAACAAGAAATAATAATATTTATTTATACATTTACTTTTATTAAAGTCAGTGTTATGGTATTGTTTAATAGTACTTATTAATTTCCTTATAAATATTTACTTATGCGTTATATAAACATTTATGGCTATGGCTGAATGTATATTTATCTCGGCGTTTAGTGGATATAATAATCGCATGACAGTTCCCGCCCAACGTTCGTATGTCAGGCGCTTTGTTTAAAATTATTATGTTTTTTTAAATTATAAGTCTTCTAAAACTAAATTATTCCCCGGGTTTTTTGGTAAACATTTTATAAGCCTTATATATACAAAACATGTATATAATAACTTAACAGAACTCAAAGCACATTTCTGATATCATTCAGGTAAAACAAATCTTTATACTTAACTGATGGATAACAAAACATTTGTTACTTTCGATTATATCTGTTAAATAAAATGTAGGATTTACTTGTAGATATTTGATTACAAACAGTACATCATATTTATCATCGACGCAGTTTATCTGATATTAAAAAAAAAAAGTTCATCGCGTGACTATGCCCGCCTAAGTCGCACCGTGTATGTCATTGCCATTAGAAGCATATTAAGGTTTTTAAGGCATGCTAATGAAAGAAGCCGCGCCCGCTCCTTCGAGACCGAGGCGCGCCTTGCCACGTGACGTCAAAACATTATTACTTAACACACGAATAAGGTCACCTTTATCTGATCATTGAGAATATCATAGTTGAAAAGTGCTGCATAACACTGACTAAATGTTTGTTAATGTGTCTCAAAACACGCTGTATATTTTCTTATACTTTAAAGGACATTATGAATATTGAAAACGCGTTTAAAACCCGTCAGTTGCGTAAAATGAAACGTATGTATGTATGTGCATATTCGGAATATAAATGAGATTCGAAATCATAGTGGATTATTTTTCGAACATAGATTGTAACTTGACTTAACGAATGAAACAAAATCTATGTACTCGTACCTATAGAGTAGACCTAAATTTGTAATAATAATCATAATTGCCATGCGTGTGAGGGATAATTAAATCCCCTAATGGCCCATCGAAGACAAGATAAGATTGGCGGTCGGAAGAAACCTCCACTTTTCTAATTACTCTTTCATTAGCTGATGGATTACTCACGCTCGCGTTGCCAACATTGGAGCCACGTACGTGACTAGTGATGTGAATATCCGTTCGAAATAACGAACACGAGATATCGATTTTCAAGGTAGATTTTAGTCGAACACATTGTGATAAAACGTTACATTAAATATACACATGTCTTTTCTTCATCTTCAAGGAAAGTTTCAATTATTAAATAGAGATCTTGATTAGTTACAAACTTCAACAGTGAAGTTATTGTATAAGAATTCTAACAAGAAAGATTTTTTTCAACACATAAATTTTGACGCCACATAAATAATAAAAGGAACAAATTACAAAAGCTTCGCGGCGGTACAAAAAAAACACTACACAATAATGCACACACATCGTACGCTTTTCTTGATTACAACGATAAGTAGGACCGCGCCTTCGCATGTTTTAATTATATTATTAACGACGATGTCGGCGAAAGGCTAATTTTTTATAATGGCCGGCGTATCGCAATGATATGTAAATATTCTGCCTCGCCCTCGCCTATTAGGAGCTTCGTTGCGTGCGTGTAAACCTTAACATTCACAAGTAAGACACGTTAGCCACAATTTACAACTGACGCGTGACATTCTTTCTAGGTTGTGCCCCATTCAAAATCCTTTACGATCGAATGTAGTTCTATCCAGCGGCGGGCTCGATAGCGAGCCGACCGGTGAGCGCATTTCTAGGTACTATTTCTTTATAATAAGACGCGCTGAATGCTCCTGTGGCGTAATTAGCAACGCTTGAGAAGTAAACCTACTCATAAGCTTCCTCGAGAGGGTTGTATTAATTACTGGAGGTGGTCGTATGAGTGTAGCGCGATATAAATGGCCGGCCACTTGGCGCCCTAGCCTCGCCGGGCCTTATTAAAAATGTTAACACGTAAATTAGACTCCGCGGTGCACTGTATTAGCCAACCAATTAAATTTCACAGTAAACGCATACAATAACCTGCAAGGTGACTTCACACGTCGAGGGATGGTTATTTCATACAGTAACTACACACTCACCCTATACTTAGAGGTCCGCCCGTAATATTTTCCTTAACACTTTGATAACGATACGAGTGTTTCAAAATGAAAATTGCACACTCAAGTTTTTAATTACAATTTTTTTTAAATATTGAACTAAATTCATACGAAGCGAGTTAACGCGGCAAGTTAAAAAGGCATGTGAAAATTGCGACGTAAGGCTGGCAACATTTCCGTTGCCGACTGTGAGAGTCCTTACAGCCGAGAGATTTTATTCTCAGTTGAATTAACAAAACATGATATTATATATGATTAATGTCATAATTAATATATTTTCGTTCGCAAATCGTTATGCCCCGGTGTTTATTAACGGTAAGGCGGACGCGTGGGTGGGTCGGGTCGGCTAGATGTTGCGTTTGACTGCTTTGATACGAGGGCGTAATTAAAATTCGTTTGAATTAAATAAGCAGTAGTTTACTCGCACAGAAGTGTCATCAGTGGCCGGTACGCGAGGCGCCATTGTGCGGGCTCGCGCAACAGTCGCTCGTATGCGAACATATGAAAAGCTCGAGGCTCGGCGCGTCTAAGTGCATCCCCTCGTGCGATTAGTTAGATGTGTAAAAAGATTAATTGGAGTGTTGCCCCTGTTCTAACAATTTACGACGCCTTCTCTGACGGGCCGGCCGCAGACCACTTCTGCGCGACTTAATTAAGCGAAATAACTTAAACGAGTCACCGTTGCTAATTAGTGCCTATCGTCGCCGGGGCTAATTCTACGAGTGACTCTTTGTTTGCGAGCCCGCGCGCTTCTTTGAGTTGGCGCGCCAAAAGAATTTGTGTTTGCATCGACTTTGAGTGAAGGATGTTTGTTTTGGCCCCGGAGATTTTTACAAAGAGTGTGTGCGCGTTGAGAAACGTAGGAATGCGGCCGTCTACCGACTTTGGCCACGACGAAAGATGTCAATTTACTGCTCGAGTCGAAATGCTGTTGGCGTGTATAAATTTTTGTCGAGTCAAAAAAAAGTTATATCGATATTACAGATGTTGAAACTGTCGTGTTACGAAGCGCCTCTAAAAGACATGCGACGAGAGCTCTTTTCTCGTAGTGCCCTTGAGGGCTGAGGCACAACAAGTGGCCAGCAGTGTGTGGAAAGTTTGCTGAAAGTCTTGTTTCGTCAGAACGTTACCCGAGCACGTAAATCCCTTTGTCGCTCGACATTTTATTTTTTCATTTCACAACTTACCTCTCATTTATCTCGTTGCGATAACTTAGTCATTAAGCTTTTTAAGGGCCACGAATTAATTAGTAACATTAATTCAGCTTAATGGTAAATATTTATCGCGTCGGTTTATCAATGTTGCAAAGGCTATCGCAAGTCAGAGTTTATAATCGTTTACTAGATTAAATTGTAGTTAATTTTCATTTGTACACACATATTATGTATGTATGTTCATTAGCGCGGTCTTTTGTTAAACGGGCGATAAGATATTTGAACGATAATTAAGGATTGGAACACGCTAACGATTATAATTTTCAGAGCTTCGACATTGATTTAAAAATATATCTCCACACGCATTAAACCTAAAAGTGTATGCATTAATAAAATAAAAGTATGGTCTAATTTGATACAATTGTGAGATGGTAAATTAAAAAAAAAACAGTTTTCGTGATAGTTGAAATGGCAAGGGGCGCACACTAATCGACGTTTCCGTAAATTTAAAATGTCATTTACCATTGAAGTGAAGTCCGCGCGCCTCCGTTGTAATTACCCGCGATTGTGGCGCCCTCACCCTTTCAGCCCTTTCAGATGTTTATCGCGAGGAAATGGCCGTTTTCCGTTGTCCGTACGCCATTAACGTACAATACTAATGGGCCAAGTTGTTTGAAGAAAACGCACTCCCACTACCAGTGCACGTCTTGTTTCTTTGTCATAGTACAGTAGCGAAAAACTACTCACTCGTATACTACGCTTCCATTATTAATGTTCCTAGTCGTCCGACAATTAACAATTGATGTCCGACAATTAACAATTTTCCGACAATTGATGCTTGATTTGAAAATGGAACTTGGGAAATATATATACCCTATACATTATGATTTGAGAGAGCTCACCTTATGTGATGTATAAAAATAATTCAGCGTGTTTATTTTCAGTTCGTGCTTACCCGTTATTGTAAAACCTCAATCTTGCGGTTTGTACAAGGAACGGACTCAATGCATGACGGGATTCCCTAGCGATCTCTACTAATAGCATAACAGTATTCCAGTTCATTGTATTAATTTTACAGATGTACGTTGATATATTGTTTCATAATTACGATTTGAATGTAGCGTTTTCATTTAGATACTGTTTGTACATGGAGACATTCGCATTTCAACACAAAAAAGATGTCTCAAGAAAGAAAAAGATATAATAAATATTGATTAATTAAACTTTCATTTAAAAATACGTAGTAAAGTATAATGTGTCAGAACTGATGCAAACTTATACCTGCGTATATAATACATGTGGGTATGTACTTACGTATGAATATCGTAAATAATCTTATCAAAGCTTTTACAAGTTCTCCCTTTATCTAACTTAGATATGATGGTGGTGGCTTGA
The DNA here is from genome assembly GCA_018239345.1 of Oxynetra stangelandi. Classification (NCBI taxonomy): domain Eukaryota; kingdom Metazoa; phylum Arthropoda; class Insecta; order Lepidoptera; family Hesperiidae; genus Oxynetra; species Oxynetra stangelandi. The sequence goes on from DVPR01000271.1 coordinate 11,547, forward strand.
GATACCAACAGAAAGCTTTAATATGAATGTTGATATATCATTTCGAGTGCTGGGCAAACATTTTGTGCCACCTACTTAGCGATACGACATCAAACTTGAGTCATACCAACATTTGCATGGAAATTGCGAACAGGTACATAAATACGGTTAGTTACCTTGCCATTAAATCTATCGATCCATCAGCATTACGATTAAAAGATGATCATTTATGACGACCTCGATGAAAGCACACGAGTGGAAAGCAAGTTTGGGAACATTGGGAAACAACTACTCTGCCTACCCCTATACAAAATGGACATGACAACACGTACATATTATTATATTTGTTAGACGATATCAATCTCACTTATCATGGTCGCGTGGTACTAAATCGTATAACATTGAAATACTGAGGAAAGCTCCCGCGGAAAGCACACACGCACGTTAGGCATATGTCAATATCAGATAATACATTAGATGCAATATTTGAGGAAAATAGAGGGAGAGGGTGGGGAGGGGGGGGGGGGGCAATCTATCGATATAGAAAGAAGGGGAAATTTATCAGAGACGCGAAGCTTGTGGCATGTGGCTCTTATCGCCGGACTTAGATAACGGAATTAGTCGAGTATAAATCAATACCGAGAGGTTGGACGTTGCTTGCGACTAATTTTATTATATTTAATATTTGTATGTGTATATCAATAAATATATTGCTCAATATCACGAACACGCGTCCGTGTCAAGCACTGGACGCTAGTCATCAACAACATAAGTCAATGTTAGCCATAGAATGTCTTTGACAAATTAGAGACTAGATATAGAAGAGGGGTGATAGCAAGAACGTGCACTAGAATTTCTTGTATAATTTCACTGCAATTTCTTATTCATACGTTATTCTCTGTCTTGTATAATAAATATGTCCAGTAATGATAAGTTAGTACAAGTTACGCTTTTACAACCCTATTACGTATTCCCTTGCGCCTTATAATTTTGTTTGTTTTTATCATAAGGCACACTTATGATAAAAACAATTGTAGGGGGTTAAGGCAACTTAATGGACTATAAACAATCTTTATACTTATCAATTCACTGCATCAAGTAGGTACTAACTATGCAATAAATATTCAGAGAAAAAAATTATATCAATTTTCATAACTAGAACGTCCTATATTATCGGATCAATCCTGAACTAGTTGATCAAAGTACTTACTATCCCTAATTAATAGAACCGTGAATGTTTGAACATCCAATAAAAGGGTGACGTCGTTAAAATATACAGTGCGTTTTGTAGCAGGCGTCGCAAATCGTTCTATTTGGGGATTCACCCTACATTTTGGATGATTAGGAAATAGTGAATTCCCAACCCTTGAGCGAACTATTATCGGACAATCAAATTATCGTTGGCTGCCAAGAAGTTGTGATTGCATTTAATTTTTTTTTTTTTGTAAATTTCTCAATTCAACCAACACGCGTAACCAACCTAAAACGGTTTAAAGTTTTATAATTAAATAAACATATCGTTATATTTGTGAACGGGAAATTAATAATTGGATAACGATATAACGTTTCAGGATGTCAATAATAATAATCGCCACTGTATTTCTCGGCGCAAAAAGAATCGCTGATCTCTTTTAAGGGAAATCCGTGATGATAACGCGAAGCCAATATCGCAATATTAATAAGCATTAATGTGAATAAAATTAAAGAGACATTAAATAAGGCCTTCATATTTTAGTTATTACATATTCATTATTCGAATTGGAATTCGAATATATGAATTATTATTTAATATTAAATACCAAATAGGTCAGGCTCTAGAAGATGGGGGAGTCAAGAGCCTCCGAAACCGGCGTGTATGTATGAAGAGACTGATGAATATAGGCGAAGCATGTCAGGTTTGCAAGGACAGAGATGTTTGGCACTCCGTGCTCTCTGCCTACCCCGCTAGAGACCGGGCGTGTTGGTTATTTATTTTATTTTTCATTTAAGTATTAATATTGGACTGAAGGAAATAAATTCAATCGAATTAATATTGCGCCGGAGTTACATACAAAGTTTCCTTGACCGAGTTTCGGTTAATTTAGTAGTAGGTAACTATATGATATAAAATGAAAAAAAAAACTGTCACTCACCGGAAGTTGGAGAACCATTTGACGAGTTGGGCTGTGTTGTTCTTGTTGAACTTGATGTCCGGGAAGTACATCTTGAGGACCGCAGAGCTGGGGTACCGGACCCAGAAGAACATCAGCTTCGCTTTACGCAGGTGCATCGGCGTCAGCGTCGAGGAGTACACGGGAGTCAAGGGTCATATTGGTAATCAGCGACAGTATACATTTACGAGAAGAAAAAAAAAAGGAATATTTCATCTTAACGGTTTGTCTTATTCGAATGTGATTAAAAATGATTTTACTGTAATAACTTTAGCTGAAACACTTTATTTATTTTTCTAATTTATTTTCTTAAGTGGAAGAATTAATTTGTTTTGCATTATTATAATATATAGAATTACTTTCTGTTGAGAATGTTAGGTGAGGATAGACGGTCGTCAAACCTTACATTGAATCGGATTCTAGTAGACTCGTATTTAAATACATATAGAGTGCTAAACAATTAGACCTGTGCAAACAATATACGCGTTTTATTTCAAGGTAAGCTGTAAATCAAATAGCTCTATGGCACACCAGTGTTAACCGAACTTTTAAATATTCAGCAATTAAAAGTTATTGATCAATGAGATAACACTAACGAGTTGGGAAACAGGAAAATTTTGTAATAACTTTCAATCGTGTGGATTAATTACCCAAAACATGCAAGTTTTCGGTTTTTTGTTGTTGTCGCATTTAAGCGGATGACTTTCACTTTACAGAAATACGCACTTTACTGCAAATTTTATGTCTGTCAAAAACATGAAAATTTAGTCAAATGTGACATTAGTTTTGTTGATGCATATATATACGGAATGCGCTCGTTTCAAATGGCACAAATCAAAGTAAGCTAAGAAATCTAAAGCCGTGCTAGATAAACGGTTGCGTAAATCTGATTATATCCTTCCATTACGTACGCTCAATGCGAAGCACCACAAAGTCTTAATCCGTTTCCATCTAATCTTATAAAGTATACCTTAGCCTATATCAATGCAGGAGTCACGTATTATAATGTTGTTTGTACGGTCATCTATATACTGTGTGATTCGAACTGCGTATAACTCGTATCAAATGCACAGGAAAAAATAATATGTATTACTTATCAATTTTATACACGGAATAATTCTTCTTGGCTCTAGTACATATAGTTCAGTGGCTTTGTTTAAGATGTTGATTTCTCTATTGAAAAAATGGTAGGATATGGTCAAAACACTGTTAACCGTTAATGAATAAGCGCGGTGATATGAATTTGACTTTAAGTCGAAGAAATTATGTGACGCATTCCGAGATATTTATAGCAAGAATAATTGGATTTTACCTTAGTTACTCGCTACGAGGATAAAGTTGGTATTAATTCTGCTTGAAAGGCTGTTTCCTTCATGTATAGACTTATCAGACAAGTATTGTAAAACGCAGAAACCGCAGCAGTTGCGAGGCTTCCACAGTCGTGTAATATCTTGCTACTAAGTAGGAAGTAGGCGGTGGCAGTCGTAAGGTTAAATACT
>DVPR01000272.1:0-15172 GCA_018239345.1 Oxynetra stangelandi
ATAACACAGGAACTTAAGTACCTACTTTGGAATCAGATGGCCATGTGTGGAGATGTCTCAAGATATTATTATTATTAGATATTATTAGTATTGAAAAATACTAAATTTTCAATTGTTTCCGTTCGACCGAATTTAAGCAATTCAATGTTTTTATTTCTATCAAGAGCATTACCAGGGGCCTTATATTAATTTTTGGCCCTTTATATTAATTTTTGGAACGAGATTGTGCTTGTGTGTGTATCTGAATGTATTTCTGCCTAGTAACGTAACAACGACATTGGTGGAGCGCGAGAAAGATTTTTTTATCACAATATACCCAAAGTCTTGAGGTTGTCTACATTGGGCACAGAATTTAAGAGTAGGTAGAGATACGAAAAAAAGCTCGATTTTATTTTAAAAAAGGAATGAAATATCATGTTTTAACCACTCGATATTAAGATCATTACAGAACATTTTTAGTACTGTAAAATTTAGAATACATTATTTTTATTATTCACGAGTGAAGAAATATTTTAATGCTAGAAAGTCAATCTTGCAAATGAAATAATTTTTTTATTTAATAGAAATAGCAAAAGTGCGTACTTGTCACCCGATTATAACTGATTTTAAAATCAAGCAAAAAGTTCTATACAATGTTTCCACTGAGGACAAAGTTGGAACATCTCATGTTTAGTTAAGTATCTTTTCACTTATTTCTCTAACACTCTTTGAACCGGAAATTAAAAACATAAGCACTGCTTTTGAAAAGAGAAAATAGCTAACGCATTAGTGTCCCTGCACGCAACAGTGCCTCTACTTCACGCCATGCTTTAATTTCTAGATAACAAAATCTTTTTTTATTCAGTATATTTACTATAAGGTTTTGTTGCAAGCGTTTTGTTTAATATACCCGTGTATATGTTACCAGTAAGTGACCATAATAACTGACTTTATTATTTACGTAATCTATGATAATTGACATTGAGTTTATTGTTTTTTTATTTGAATTAGGTATATAGTTTTAATAAATAAATATTAATTTTACATTTTTTAATATTCATATGTACATTTGCTCTCTAACATCTACATACATATATGGAGTTTTAAATGTTGTTGTGTAAATATTTTCATAAGTTAAAATTAAAAATTTATTCTTATTTTTGAAAACAAATATGGCAAACATTTTTTTCAAAAAAAGTGTGCAACCTTGTTCTCTAAGACTAGAATACAATAGATATATAACAAGTAAATAATTAATGCCGTTACGTATTATTAAATGAAACAACATTGTATAATTCACAATTGAGCAGTTCAAGTAAAAGAATCTTAGAAATATTATAGGCTGAAGCACAAAGAACGCGTTGCTGAAAATGCTGAAAGTGTACAATAAAAGAGCTCTATTTGTATAACAATACTAATAATTTTAGGCTTTTACGCCGTAACATACTCTAGTCGTTTCTTATGATGCAATAAGTACGGGAGTAAATAATTCGAAGTAAATCAAATACAATTTTATTTTTATAAAAAATTTTTACAATATAAAACTATATATATCGTTACAGTTGTTAATTTTTTGTTATTACTGCCTATAATGTAAGCAAGGATAAAATTAATCTATTAGCCGAAGAGTTTAATTTTTAACAAGTTTATTAAGAGATACATATGTATATAACCTAGACGATCATGACTGCATTTAACGAGAGAACCAGTATATTTCAAGTAATTTTTAAATGCAATGACAAACGAACAAAAATTGACCACAAGCGCCACTGCTGCCAATATACTTCTGTTACCAGACTTGAACAGAACTGTAGGAATGGGAATGTTAGTAATAGGTAGTTCATTTAATCTGCAACAAGAATATTAGGTCGTTAGTATTCAGAGGTACTAGGACCGTTAGCAAAATTAGTTTAGATAATATTGAATATAATATAGGCGAGCGTGTTTAATTGTTAGTTGTATCTCACTTACCATCTTGTGAGGTCTCACAGCCAAACGCAAATATATTGCAATGAAAAAAAAAAGTTAGTGTCATTGATATTAGTTACTTTCCGCGCTACTTGAGTTTTTTCGCTTAGTTATTTCTAAGGACTGACATGGTTAGCTTTAGTAAACACGTGAACGGATATCACACACCTTCCAAAGCGTAAAATTGCTTTATTACATTTGTTTCATTGTAAAAATAGCTGCGGGAGTGGTACTGCCCCGGGTGAATCGTATATTTTTTCAATCTCCGTTTTATTTTGAGTGTACTTGACGTCAAAGTAAATTATAAATGTATTATCAGATTATCAATAATAAATTCGGAATCACAGCAATGGAAGATTTTATTGTTATATTTCGCAGGCAAATTGTTTGTCCTTGAAAATGTACAAACATAGATAGGTGCATATTATGAAACCGATTCACAAGGGAGATGTCGTAACGGTACATCCCAGTAGTAAAAGCGCGCAATAATTCAATCCACCCTTTTATGACCGCAATCAATTTCGTACATTAACAACAGAACAATTTGCTGTTGATCGATGTACGATGTGATGGATAATCGATACATACGCTCATAGCAGATTTATTATGCTCATTATTTATCGCATATTGGAGGTGCTTAAATGATAATTTGGAATCTTCATCAATTACGAACTAAATTGGCTTGTTTTACAGGAACACTACGGTTCAAGCTGTCGCTGAGAGAGATCCGATTCTCGTACTGGAACGATCATCAGGTATCTTTCTCTCATTCACTCTCTTTCCCTTTCTCTCCCTCTCTCTCTCTCTCTCGCCCTATCTCTCTGTCATTATATCCAACTTAAATATCTTTACCATCGTCTAAATTAATATTACCACCGGCCTGTATTAATCTACTGATAAATAGATTTAGGCCTATAATTAACATAACATTCATTTACTTTGCTCATTTACTCAAAATTTCAAAATAAATATAAAGTTAAACACAAGAAATTATAGCGTTATTTTAAAATCGTAATCAGATAGTTTCATAACCTAAATGAGAAAACGTTTATATTAATTAAAAAAAATTATAATGATTCTGAGTGGTATTTGATTCTAAGTCAAAAATATATCAAGAAACATAGTAATAATAATAATAATATAAGAATAATATCTTCTTCTTCTTTATAGTTCCACATCAGGCGCAGGAAATGTTTCTTAATATAAATTCCGCTCGTTTCGTTTCGAGATATTTCTAAAATGTTGTATAAGGGATTTAATTAAAAACGTATAAAAGGAATCCTGGCTAATGCTTGATCTCTTTGACCACTGGACTCGTGTCTTTACACTGTGCTCGGACGGTTACCACTACCGTCTTTTATTCTTATAACCGGGTGAGTTATTAAAATCTTATCCATGAACTTCGAAATGACTTTGCTTACTTGTAAATACTTGTAAATATACTAATTCCAATTATACTTATGTTGTATAAACTTATATTTACTAGTTTTAGTACATCTTAAGAAAATGTTTAGGTACATTGAGTTTTTTTCCTGAAAGTTATTAACCGCTTGTAGGCTGTTCCTTAATATATGTTTACCATAAAAGGCGTTAAACTCCTTGTCTGATACGTCCACTTTAACTATACCTAAGCTACATGGACGGTAATCCTCTCTTTTTATGATACCCCTGCACGTCTACCGTGACTTTGCGGAGACTATTGAAATTACCGGGTTTACACGAGTCTACCTACCTACGAGTTTGCACGTGTCTTTGACCCTTCCTATATTGTAATGGTTGCAGATGATCGTTTTATATATTTAATTACGGCCACGGCTCGCATTTCAAACTTATGTTATATACAGAGGTATTTAATTAAACTATGTACACGCTACTAGACCATCTCTATGAATTGCTTAAAAGGTTGATAAAGTGATTAGATTGCTAAATATTTTTTTATTTGTCAAAATATGTTGGACTGTTAAGTAGTATAAAAAGTGAGTGAGATTTCCGATATATAGATACATACATATTATAAAGATATACATATTATAAACATATTATAATATTGGTTCGGAAATGAATTGGTGAACTTTTGTTATTTCATACTCTTCTGTTGGCTTACAGCACTTCCTAGCAAAGATCCCGTAACCTTTCTTTATACAATATCCTTTCATGTTTGGATAATTTTCAGTTTTTAATAGACAGAGTATCAATATTTATTGCATTACACATTCATTATATTTACGAGTAGAATGTTGTAACAATGTATGTATTGACATAATAACATACATTATGTCATTTACCTACCAGAGAAAAAACTAAAAATCTGAGCTGATTATTTTGTTGATAGCATTTAACAAACTTAGCCATGCCGATTGCTGTCTTTTTGTGATTGTAGTGAATAATATAATGGAAATAAGTATCTGTACATTCTGTATATTCAGAGCTGACCACTTAGTGTGTTCTATGTTAGTGTATAGACGTTTCATTTGTAGAGATCTCGAAAAGATCAACTGATGTACAATGATTGAAAAATAATTTAGTAAAATAAAAGTTTTCTTTACTATTCATAAGATGACAAATTGTAATAAAACAGCAAGTTATTGGGTTAACATAAAAATAATCTATTGTTAAATACGAAAATCGTAACAGTAGTAACCTATCTGTTATGAATAATTCTTTGGCGTGATAGCCAGAAAATTCAATCTCCGAACAATGGCATTGTATTAGCATACAAAAGGTTTCACATATTTTACGCGTATTCGCTATACTTTGTGTTATCTTCTGACAAAAAGTGAAAGCTTCACCTCTGACCTAAAATATTTTTTGTACATTTTGTTACAGTATAGTTTATGTTTAATTCGTCATTGTTTTTACTCCTATTGAGTCGAGATAATAATAAAAATATATTTTTTAATTCTATAAAATATGAATAGCCGTAAGGTATCTCTTATTACGTTTAAAATAGATGTAAAATTGAGCGCTAATAAGTATCGGAAGCGACAAGTGCCTACATTTACGCACCAGTTACCTGCATCCCACTGAAGGCACCAACTGCCTTCCGTGATTAGGAATAGCGTCGGTATACGTTCTATTTGAACAATCCTGCGCTGGGACCTAAAGAATAATGCGTTTTATGACAACGACGCATTTGTGAACTCCGAACGAACATAGACACAATATACCCAAAAATTTCATTTATCACGAGCCTCGGGATAATATCACCAGTCGGAGCTTCGTTAGGGGCGCACGTGCCTGAAGGATCGATTTATTCAACTTCTCGTTCGTGCGCGACGAGCGAACTAGGTGACATAATATATAACCCAAACTGTTGAGATACATTCAGCACACGGAGTGGCACCAACAGTAAAACACTTTTGATTCGCGCTCATCTTAAAAGTATTGCGATTGTCTTAACGACACGTACTCTGGTCGTGACGCCACTTAGGTAACGACTCGATCCAGGTCTATCTCATGTTGCCGGCGAGGTTCGCCAAATGTAAGAAAGAGAAGTAATCGATCAGGACAAACAAACAGGCAAACGATACAAGGTACCGTTTGAAATCTTGAAATCAATCGCCAAGAATGACAGTGTCGTTGCAATACATCTTGGACAAGCAGGGAAACGGACAACTATTCCATATATTATTGAATGACATTCGGGAACTGAATAAATAACGATTGGACTTCTGAAAAGGACTGCATTACTCTCATAAATATAGTCAACATGGTTCATTAGGATATAAAAGAAAGCCGCAATCCTAAACACAGTCAAATGCTTAATACGTATCAAAAAATTACTTGCGCCTTGTAGATCCTTTTTAAGTGGTGGTCAGAGGCGAACAACTGGTAAGCGTGGCATGCATGTCGTGCAGCCATTCCCGAGCAAGTTATTACTATTTTATTACAAAAAGCACGGTTCGATAACATTGACAACCATAGCTAGGTATTATTTCGACCTTACTAAAGCACTTGTGCTTTCTTTCAACGAAAGCTATATTTCTTCTAAGAAGAGCGAATTATTCAACAGTCAACATAGTCAAAATCTAGATAATGCTATTTATTATTTTGGAGTAATATTGCTTTAGTTGAATACTATTGATAATTAGGGAATACTACAATGGAGCCTTTAATCCTGTTGAAATTAGCTGTTGTGTTAGTTAAACGCATCTGTTCTAATCTCCGCACGAACATAAATAGAAGTGGATGATCAAATGTTGCCTGCTGTATTAATACTCGGTACTCGCATCAGCATTTATATTCAACTGACCTCATTTGGTGTCTCGCTCTAAATGTTTTGTGTTCAGAATAAAGAACATCTTTAATTCAAGGAACAACTTTAGAGAAGGTTCATCATATTTATTTTATTTCATTAAACTGTTATAATTTGTATTCAACAAGATTCATAGATAAGTTACATACAAATTCTTTACACCGTGTTTCGTGTGTGTTACCTACTGTTGTCAAGAATTAACAAATAATTGCAGAAGGAATTACGAGTATTCGCAAAAAAAAACACGAAGGGAGAATAAACGTTTTCAGCACTTATTCAATTTCGCGTTCGGCAGACTCTCAATCAGCTTCACATTCTGACCAATCATTCAATCGACATGTTCGTAATTGATAGTTATCGTGCAGCGCGTCTCGTTAGTGCGCTGTTGATATTTGTTGTTTTTCGCTTGTTTTCAATCTGCAAGAAATACATACATATGGATTTCGACACTACAACACGGGAATAAGTACGATGTTACATAAGAATAGTATATCTGATTTTTGAAAGATTTCACGCAGATATTTCGTGAATGCTTTAATATCTAACATTTTTCTTGTTCAAATATGGAGAGTTTTGTTTCTAGACTTATTCTTTCAGTATTCAGCATGTATGGGGTATATGTAGCTGATGGAGAGCAACAATTGTTATTAATATGGCTTGAACGTATATTACTTATACGTTATGTTATGAAATAAACGTTTTGTGTTTTATTATGAATTCAATAAAAGACAGATTGAAATAATATTTAGTTTAGTAACATACTCAATTTAAATTAATGTATCTAATAATCAAACTTCCCGTCATTTATATTAGGTAAGAAAATTAATCATGCACAAATGTATTAATTGATGAATTTTGAATAAAGCATTTTAGATGAAGAGTTTTAAAAAGCTATATAGTGTACCATTTGTCTTTATTTCGCACCAATATTTTTCGGTTTCATTTTACTACTACTTTGTTATTTCTTGACTATACACACGAAAACTATGAAGCGATAACAATAAAGTTCCTCGAAGTGGTTTTTATATTAAAAACAATTTAAAATCGGAAATACCTGATAAAACGCCTACCTACAACTAGATAGCCTTAATATCTTGTGTTAGTATTTATTTATTGATAATAAAATATTGTCTTTATGCGATATTTAAGGTTACCAGGATGCCGATGCCATCTTTTGGTTAAACTTATGTGGCGCTCAATGCAGAGGGTGCAAGCAAGTGTGACATGAGGAGTGCTCGGCTACGCGGGAGTTGCTAACTTAATTCATTACCCTGCGCCGTGTTTGAGTTTCGGGAACAGTCGACGGCTTTATTTTGGCAAACGAACACTATGCTACCGGCGCCCTAACTTCACAGGGCGGCACTTGACAAACAGTTGATTACCCTACCAATATGATAGTGAAATAGGATATATGATGACTCACCTGTAAAGGGGATTACAAAATGAATAGAATTTAGTTCGGAACAACGACGTGAAATGTGCAAAAAAATATTCCTATGCCAATTGATCGAATGCATCTGAACTTCGTACAAGATAAGCAGCTTTTCACTATTTTACTGGTGCAAGATTAAATATTTAATTTTGGCGTTTGTAGTGTTTGAAAGAGCCCGTCTATGCAATGCCTGTCTACTAGACGAATATACTCTTAAATATAACTTTTTAGCAAAACCCTAGTTTTATCTTACATAGAAACTATCTTTTTAAACTTGTTAAGTAACCATATATTAATATAAATAAACGTGTGGTCTCTTTCTCTAGAACCAAGTACTTAAATTGCTACAAATCAAAATCAAGTTATCGTGCTTAGCGCTTGAACGCTTCATTCGATATCTTACTGGGTCTGGGATCATTATTGAATTGATTTAAAAACAGCAGAAAACGTTCCACGTGATTCTGTTAATATAACTGCTGACGCCAACATTTCAACGGAACAAGAAATGGAGTTAACAAATGAAATAAGTTCAACTGATCATCTGGTTCATGATTTTTTCACCGTTGATTTGGTTCATAAATAAAATTATATTTGTAATAAAAGTTTTTTTTATCTACTCTCGCGAAAGCATCTAAAACTCAACTAAAGTTCTCTCATTAATCTCTATCAATAAAGTGCAACTTAGTTTGTAAATTTTGTAGAGCTACTTGCACAGGTTCAGTAAATAGTTTTAAAGAATACTCCCAAAGAACCAGTACTCCTGTTTCTGACTAGTTTATTAACATATAGTTTTAAAGTTAAACTTTTGTACAACAGAATTATGCCAAGATCACCAGCACATACTTATTTCAATTTATTTAACACCTAACTAAACTGAGAGCTATTTTACCTGGGCGTTTCCGTGGTTCAGAAGTTCTATTAATCCGCCGTTCTCGATGTTTATCGATGAATACCATACGTTAGACCTTGTAGACGGCCTTGAGGGCGATTCGAAAACTTCCTGTAGCCGGGTTGCTCCACTAAATCATACATTTACAATTCTGCATAGCAAAAGGTTGTAGAAGAAAATTGCATACTTCACCCACATAACATACCGTGTCTGATAGATTGATTATGCATGAAGAAGGACAATGAAGTAGGCCGCTAAAGTACACAAAGAATCGTTCCAATGCACTCACCTAAGCTGATATTGGTTACAAATTCTAAGGCCTAGTTTTAACATAGTCAAAGTGTTGAATTCCTATTATTTATCTATTACAATAAAAACATGAATAGAAGATAAAAATAATACGTTAAAAGTTTTTTATGGGAAATTAACATTATAATGTAGTACCGGTTATACAAATATATATAATACCATTTATGATATGGAGTTGAATTATGTACCAAAATGGCTCATATGCGGCTTTTGGTTAGCTTGATTAAATAAGAACGTAACCCAGGTCCTACTTGAGAAGGTTCCAAATTAAGCCTTTTCCGCCCATTATTCGCTGTGACCGTTCAAGCGATCGATCAGCGTGCTACTTGCTGAACTTCCACCGATCGCAACCAAATCGTGAAGAGAGTCTGAGTCATTCGGCAGTTTGAAACGATTCGAGCTAACCCGAAAACCACACAGCCGGTACATAATGTGTGTATGTACATATATTAAATGTATGGTTTCTACACATCCAGACAATTTCGAAAAATTGTATCCTCGTACACAATAATATCGGTAACATATGAAGTAAATATTTAACTAACTCATCTCACTCATCTGTACTAAACATGTTATTAATTTCACAATATGCGACTAGCAAAGGTGAAAGAGCGAAAAATATGCTTAAAGAACAAATATATTCTTATGAATATGATTATCCTCGTTCAACAGTATTGTGATTTATCCTTATTTATTTCCATCTATATTACTCTGTTTTATTGCATTTGTGATTCAAACGTTAAACTTTAAGCAAAATGACAAAAGACCAAATCAAAAGTCTTTAGAGAGTTATATACCATAGAAGTACGATGGGATACGACCAACACATTTACCGTAAAAAAAAAGTTTGGTCGATACTGCACCAGTATTACCGGACAACGTTATTATTATCTCTTAAAATTAATCAAAGTAATTGACACTAACAGTCCTGCTCCTGCAGTCTCTATACTAAAGTGTTATTTGACTTCGACTGCTGAATTCTATGGGCGTCGGCGACCGCTCGCGACTATTGGATGCTCGATAGATACACTTTTCAAACGGGAAAGTGTAAAATATGCTAAATTCTAGTTCAATGACTCGGCCACATGGACTGTCATGAAGTACATTCTACACTTTGGACATTTGACTTTGAAAATAATTTTGCTCTTTCTACACTTTGCAAATATTTCAAAAAACACTGTCTGAAATTCAAAGTTCTCACTATAAAGCGAAAACCAAATAATTAGGAGAATTCTATAAGTGCGACCCGAAATCATTTAGTAATATTATAAATGCAAAGCTCTGTTTGTAGGTTTGTCCTACCCAGCCACGGAGCAAGGGATCGACGTCATTTTTTGTATAAGGATAGTTTATGGGCCGAGGAAGAACACAGGTTGCCCGAAAGAAATATGATAGGATCCAAATCGGGGCCAAACTTGTAATGCCTGAACGAATTTCAATCAAATTACGAGCTTGGCTATTCGTGTGTGTGTAACTGTATCTTTTTCATTGTAACATAAATATTACTTACGACAATTATTTTTAAGAAAATTTTTATGACATACCTTTAACTCTACAATAGGTTAATTAAAATACATCTTTCAAATCAATGCATTAAACAATAATATAAGTCATAGAAGGTTACATTCTATTTATTCATACTTCCGCATTTACAAAATCGCGATAACCATGAAGTAGAATATACAAGTGAAGAAGACAACGCACTATAATGTATTTAATGTTTAAAAGTAAGTTAGTGTATAATTCAAAATATTTCCAGTATGGTAAGATAAAGGTGTTCTCTCTCGGGAAATTACTGCCGAAATCTCCACGCCCGCCTATAGACAGCTTGTTCGCCTCCTTTGTGCTTTGAATCAATTCCCGTAACTTATCTGCATATTTTATAATGCGAGACGAAGTGACGCTGCAACGTCGCAAGTGCCACGGGGATTTCATCTCGTTTCCGAACGACGCGAAATTACTAATAATGTTAGTGTTGTTAAACGACACCGTGCTATGAATGTTAAACTGAGACATGTTTTAACTAAGTTATTTTATTATAAGACACAGACATAGAATATATGTTGACAACTGGAGTGAATATTCGGAGTGAATACAATAAGCAACTGCCGGTTCTCGTCGCTCATAGTTCTATTGTAATATTGTAGATATTAAAAACCCGTGGAGCTGTTTTCTCATTTTAACTTTTGCAAATTTTAAATTGTTTCGTTTGTTTAAGTATTATTTAACTTAAATGAGAATGATCTATTTATGTTTTTAACTTGGTCGCCTAAATTTTTTGTACATTATATCGTTCTAGTACTCGTGTATTCGAAATACTGACTGTCATACGAGTATGTGTAAATAATAACATGTATCGGTGTAGAATTCATTGGATTGTATATGCTTTTAATATACTTGGTCGGGTACAAGTGAAATTTCAAGCTTAGTATGCACTGGCTTAATAGTGTTCAGAAACAAAGGCTGTTTGAGCGTTTAGATCGCATTGTACCACAGCCTTTGGGTATATTGGTTAGTCGCGTTCACTGGACATAACTTACTGCCTATTGCATTGTATCGGTGGGTTTAAAAATAAATTGTAAGAATCTTGTGGTTTCGAACTTATATATTGTTTGGTAGAAGTGTTATCCCAACCTATTAGTTGTGTAAGTAAATAATGTTATATGTTCATAATTAAGCTAATGTATGTAGCTATGTAGCTATGACAGAATTATATAAAAAAGAAATATGTTCTTTGTATATATATGCAAGTCGGTGAAAAACTTATCTAGACTTGTTTTGTATTTTCTTTCAACCGCGTGCGTTTATTTACGTCAAAGAAAATTCAGTATTCTTAAACAACTTCAACATAAATTTTGTGAAACACAAATGTGTTGTACGTACCTAAAGCTGGACTAATTGTATTATGAAACATACTCGTATATTGTCTGAGCATTTAGGTCGCAATGAACCGCTTTCGGGCGTATATTTCTGGGCTGTTCACTACACATAAGCTCTTTGGCCTTTATTATACTCGGGATATGACTACTTGGTACGGTGTGTTAAGGTACTTATTGAATGATCTTGATTTAAGTGTTTAAATTAATAATACATATTAGATATGCCTCTGAATACAACTTGATTGTGTGGTCAATTCTTGTATAAGTTCTTAAAATCTTATCAACGTTCAAATCGTTAATTTAATTTAAGTAACACCTGCTCTGCCAGACAACTCGGTGAGCAGCTGAATGACGATATACATATTTCCTTAAAACATAACTAAATTTATGAAGTACAGAAAATAGACCTAAGAACGTGGATTATTGTTTCAGTTTGAATACAAAGACGTCACTGGTGGTAAGTCTGTTTCTTGGCATTGTGCATGCCAACTTCCGACGTAGTAGGATTACCAACAGACGCAGACTCCCGCGCGCCTGTTAATTCGATTTTATTGTCAATATCAAACTTTTTAAGCGTCTCAACTTTCCTTTTACTCGCCAAGAATACATTTTGAACTCGTATTTTACTTAGATGTTTCTCGATAATAAAATAAATAGTTTATATTCGATTTCAGCGTACACTTATTCTTATCGTGTGTATCGATTTCTTCTATGCATTTGTCTCGCAATGTTTAATTTAACGAAATTATTTATTAAATGTTTTTTTTGTTAATTATGGACTAGTGGAGTAGCTTGGTAATTTACGTGGTTACTTACAAGATTTTCTAAAATCTAAAATGTCTAACCGCGTACTACACTTTAAACAACTGAAAACTTACAACAGTTTCAGCGCAGCTTCGATAAGTGATTTAAGTAATACCTGAAGCGTATTTTATTAACTAAATATGTATGATAAAGCGGCGTATAAAATGAAACAATATTCCGTACGTTCGATCCTTGGTAATTTAGGGCTTCTAGAATATTTATTTCTAGCTGTGATTATTTAATAGTCTCCAAACATTGACATGGCGAGACCGTATGAGCTTTTATAAACATTTTATACATATACGATGTCCACTGAACGGTGTATTTCTATCTATATGTATGCGTGTAGTACGGTAGAATACTCTCCTGGACGCTCCAATTACGATGAAGTAACCATATCCGGTGGCGTAGAAATCGTCTGCAGCAAGACTGTATAAGTTATACGATCTCATCCATGCCGTTTGGGTACAAACAACCTGCTCAGATAAACGTACCCCAGCCTATCTAACCGAATCAAAAATAACAATCTAATCAATTAATTATATATTTCCAATTAGCAAAATATTCAAAACCTTTAACACTTAGTTTTGCTTTCTATATTTACCATTTTTAGTAAAGCACTGCCTTTCAAACATAACCAACATTTCACATCATTTTGCACAAGTTTAGAAGCACTAGTAAGGCTTAGTTAGCAATGCAAATTGTAAGTGTAGGACTATACATTCGTCACAAGGTTACTTTGGGAAGCTGGTGATTCAATTTTAGGTTCAAATTTTTTAACCTTTGAACATATTTTTACTATAGCTATTCAGAAATAATATTCGACCGGAGCACACTCCACATTAACTTACCATTCTTATATACGATTCAAGTCAGTTACGTACGTTTAGCGGCCCAATGTTCAATTTCAGCAGTGGCTTCGGTGTGCCTTTGAAATCGGTAAAGAATACTACAGTACGGCCCGATTTTTTCCAATTCTGACTCGAGCCAATCAAAGCTTTTTCAATTTTAGACCGCTGACGAGCGAAACGGGAACAACAGGCGCAACGAATCGCCCTATCGGTGTGAGACTGTGAGCAATCGCTACTGCCCACAGCTGCACGAAGCTAGAGGTTTTGTTTTACTAAATTTTGCACCAAAAGCGACTTTAATTCATTGTTCGTATTAACAATCACATACTTTAGTCGCTAGTTAAGTTGCTTTTGTTTGCAAGTCCCGGTACTTCGATTCATTGGAGTTTTGGTGGGTGGAACATGCATGAAATAATTAATATGTACGATTGGTTATTGGTTTTTCTCTACAATTCAAGGAGGCTTGGAACTTACTCTGCCATGCGCTCCAGTGACGACTGACAAAATTCGACTATAGAGCCCCCGGGGTAGGTCTCAATTGTAAAGGTTGGAGGACATGTTACATTTTTGTATCATGTTATGCTCTGTTGCAGAACAAATCGGGAAGTTGCTTGTCATAGTTTCCTTCTGCAACATCAGTTGTTTGCGCAAAGAAACTCCTCATTTTACGTCTTCACGCATCCGACCTTGGATTTGACCAAAATCATCACTGCCCTGAATTTAAGTCTTCTTTGCCCACACTGGGCACTCCTGCAGCATATGTTTGGCCTTGTAATAGATTTTCTACACCTATCAAGTACTAACCGCGCATCATACAGCGCATTTAGTATCGATATAAGTGGTCGTATATGCGTATTCTCATTTTTTAAATTATATTTTTTCTCTCGTGTACTCATTTTTTAAATTATATCAAAACTATTTCTTAAATGTAATTGTGCTTTCCTAATAGGAACATCAAAATTTTATACAAAGCAAGGTTTACTTTCCAAACATACCTATCAATCACTCAATAACACTTCAATACGATCTTATGTGTAATATATTCGTACATATATACCCAAACTACTTTTTTTCCTTATATTACATAGGCATATCGTATAGAATAAAGCTATACTATAAAGGGTATCGGCGCTACAGTAATTTTGGGTGCACAAAGCATACCAAACTCAGTTTATAGGACATACTAACTTTATACAAAAGTTTCAGTTTGTGGTTGTAGTTCAAAGTCAAGGGGCGTTCAATGCGCTATAATGAATCCAGTGAAGAATTTTTCAGACAGCGTTCACGTATCCAGCAGGTGTTGAGAGTAAAGGTATAGTTATGGCACTAGACAGAGGTGACCCATAACCAACAATTGGATTATACTTTGACTATTAAAGTCTACTAAAAGAAACAAATAGGCGTTATTTGTAAGCTTCCAATGCAGTTACATTTTTAAATTATTGTGACACTCAATTTTAATATCGTCAGTAGGTTAGCAAACCTGACCGCAGCACCAAGAGTCGTGGGGTCGATTCCCACCCAAGACAAATATATCTGTGATGATTATATTTATATGTACTCGTATATATATGTATACAGTATATTGGTGTATATAGTATATGTATTTAGATTAACAGCCGTCTAGTTACCATATCATAGGAAAGTGCTTAAGTACTTACTTTGGGATCAGCAGGCCATGTGCGGATATATCCCAAGATATATGTACTACGCGCACATTCTATATCAGTCGAAAATGATTTGATTCAAAATTTATAGATTTTAATATCGATATCCAATAGATAAAGCCGACGAACGAGCAATGAA
>DVPR01000273.1:0-15170 GCA_018239345.1 Oxynetra stangelandi
AGAATACCTTATGCAATGTTAGGATCTATTTGAGAATTTTTAGATTGGTTAAAAATGGCGGTTTGGTTATTATCACTCATTATTAAAACCTCATAGTAATGTAGTACCTACGTATGCACATGAAAAAGTACAACCAGATCTATGGATTATCGTGATTTATCTTTTCACTGTTGAACACAGACCATTGACCATCTGTCACGCTGACCAAGTGCGGGATGCTTTAAAGGACATTATTGAGTCAACAATAAAATCTTTTCCTTCATTGCAGCAAGTGATATAATTCTCATAATACAAATAATTTAAATAAGATGTGGCAGTAATTTGACTACAGACCGCTAGTGTAGAGAAATGAAATCTAAACCGTAGGGTTAATATAACCACGCTGTACAGTTACATAATAATATATTTAGCGTCCATATATGATATAGAAGTTTAAAGCATCATACTGTTACTTATGTTTAATCAAAAAACTTAATGTTACGAGTGCAATGAGCCGTTTTAAATTTATAAACATCAAGACAAATATTACAGAATTATTGTAATGAAATTTCATTTTATTTCTCATTTTCCAAACTAAAATGACACTGTTCTGAAGCTAAGATTTAATTTTATTAAATATCAATATATCTTTTTAACAAAGATTGAACCCGTGACACTGCGCCATAAGCCATAGGTGGAGCTATGACAGATATTGATTAATTGTTTTTGAGTGTCATAAAATGTAATGTGCCTATCTGGATTCATATTACAAATTAAGAAAGGCTCAATTTTGAAAATAAATATACTTTTTTTCGAAAGTGATTTATCGATATCCCAACACGGAGGGCATGTGGCCGTCCTTCTCAAGAAAATATTTCAAATCGAGATGTCCAATCTGTACCAATAAGGCTATATTAAGGGTAGTCCGAATACTTATCATTTTTAATATCATTCTGCCTTATAAGAGGTCTTAGGGCTGCGAAATACCTCAGTGTTGTCCCAAGTTATGAGACATTGGATCAGTGTTTATTAAAACGCTTTTTCGAAATTTAATCAGAACATTTGACGTCATCCGACACTGCTGGGAACGCATTAAGTGCAAGTTATTGAAGGGAATTTCGAAAGAATATCTTTTAACTTTTACATAATTACATATATGTTTCATGGAAACGAGAATTATTGATGAAAAATCATCAGCGTAATAACAATATTTGTTACACTGTGACTTATGAAGTTTGATTTTTTAGAAATGATATTCACACACTGGATAAGTCCAGAATGTTCCAAGGTGCAGTGTATATTTTGACATGGATTGACCAAAATACTGGTAGTTAGTCAGGCGGTGTGACAAACTTCGTAAAATTTTAAAGGCTTTTGATATAAAACCCTTTTTCAGTACCGACTGAGGAACATTCGATGAAGCACATTCGTGTTGTAGTGCCACTCATTAGGGATTTCTGATGTTCGTATCTCTGGCTAGTCATGGGTGTTAATATATTCATTTCAAAGTAAAACTATCTGTCACTAACTTCCCCTTGCACCAACCCCGAGACTAGGGGAAGTGGAGCGGGGGCTGACGTCACGCGCTTTATCAATTCTTTTGTCGGTTTCTGGACGAAAAAGTTGTTTCTTTTTATGTGAATTGTTACTTGAAACGTAAAGATTATTCAGCATGTTATAAGGTTGTAGGTACAAATCCGCTCAAATATGAACTGCTTAGGTTCATCTCATCTCATCATCTCTGCAGAAAAGTAGACGTACCAGAGTGCCTGGGTGTCCTGCTTGAGTGACACACAATTGCTAACAACACGGATAGCAAATATTACGATTTCATAATCATTCGCTTTGATTGATCTGTTGCTTCAGTACTCAGTGATCCTGACTTCTGAAGGATTGTACGAATTTGCACCGACCCAGAACGATTGTTTGTGTGATGAGCGCCTTTGTATGCTCTGTGTTTGCTTGTGTCTTTATATGAACGTAGGTTAACCAAACACAGGTTCTGTTTAGTTTAACTTAGTTTAAAATTAGGTTTAGATTTGTTTTGTAGACAGTATTATTATTATTAGTAGACTGTCTATGGTCGATTGTTGGTTATTTTTTTATTTATTTTGATATCAACAGCATAAACTACTATTGATTTTAATTCACTCATAAAAATAGAGGATTAGCAAATGTGCCGTACAAAGAACTAACACCACTCTAAAAGATTAAATATCCTACAAAGGTATTAGAGATATGTATCGCGGAATTATTTTCTTGTTCAACATAAATTACCGTATTGTATATCGGGTGTTTCCGAGGTATTTGTGGTCGATTAAAAATGACTGATATGCTTTGACTGAGCTTTGGCTACGGGCACAATAGTGTGAGACTGCAACCACTCGCGCCGGCAGCAGGGCCTGTCAAGGAAAACTACATTGAAAGATAAGTTCCTTTGTCAACTGTAAGCAAAACTATATTCACAGCTATGTTTATTGCGATTTCGATGTGCAACGCACATTTGAACACATGTGCGATTTGAATTTCACATTATATTTATCTACACAACTAATATGAATAATTAATATTTTATATGTTCTTAGTAAATAGTCTTGAAAGTAATCCTAGGGGCGCTTAGGGCAGTTTCTGTTAACAATAAAATAAATGTTCTGGAATATCTCCACGCACGGACCTGTGTCACATCTCTCGTTTGCTTCGTGACATTCGCATCTAGGCCGCGTTGGCACCAATTAGCTATTAAACAAAAAAATGTTTGTGATACATGTTCAAAGAGAATATACATTTATTTCGACTTTAGTCCTTAATAGTACAACATCCACGTCCTTTGCTTCTGTTATATATTTTTTCGTTTATATTTCTCTCTGAGGCGAGACTTTTACATGTCACATTTTCATTCATATGGCCTATGACGTATAAAATTGATATCTACGATGTGCATATTTATATACTTTTTTATAAATATATATGTATATTTATGTATTTATCAAAGTTCGACGTAATTAGTTTTGCATGCAAAAAAAACATTAGACATGCGTTGATAAGTTCATGTAGCACAGAATCTTGTATCATTTAACGAACAAATCTTATCTTTACGTTGACTACTGGCTCGGAATATGCTCTAACGGTTTCGATCTACGTTCTACGTTCAGGCTTTCTAGTCAAGATATAAATTGATTCTACATTTTACATTAAACCTCTAAAACTTAATTCATTATGTGTTACATTCATGAAGTGCTGTGAAGAACTACTTATTGTGAAGATAGCAACATCAGTGCAGTTTATCTATACATGACTGTGTGTGTGTGTGTATATGCATGTATATATGTATATACATATATAGTTCTTCGGCTGTCTGGTTACATTTATACAGGCTTCGCTTATTTTGGAATCAGGTGGCATCGTGTGAGCTATCCCGGGATATTATTATTATATTATAAGAGTATCACACGAGGGATCATGGACGCGAAAAGCCATAAAATTATGACGCAGGCGATATCATCAGTTTTCCTTTATTATGTATGTCGGATGTCGAATGGCCGTCCATAAATAAAGTCGAGATCCTAAAATATGTAGCTTATTATTATGTTGATTACGATGTTTATATCACGAAGTTAAATTTACTTTGCATTAATAATGTTTGCATCTCTTTTCATATCTCATCTGGTCTGTAGATCTGGCTGTGTCTGTGTTTGTTTTTCTAATAAAAAATAAATAACCGTCACACCAGGTCCCTAGAGCGGTAGGCAGAGAGCACCTAGTGCCAAACATCTATGTTCTTACAAACCTGACATGCTTCTTCTACATTCATCACTCTCTTCACGCATACACGCCGTTTTCGGAGGCTCTTGACTCCCCCATCAGACAATATCAGACCTATATGGCATATATGTTTGAATTAATCTCTTACTTACCAAATGAAGCACTTTGTGTTGTTTTCCAATGGTCAGGGCCGTGGCCACTTAGAAAGGTTCAGAGGCGTATTACAATGTATTGCTGGTCTAATATTGCTGTAGTTCATCGTGTTAGCTGCAGGAAGTGCTGCAAACGCGACTTTAGGTTTGATTGCTAAGATGATTTTCTTAATAGCAATGTCTATTCGTTTTTACCTGATCGTCAAAATATACGTACAATTGTGCAGTAGTGATACAGTTATGCATACCTATTGTTGATACACATAAATGAACATTAATTAACCCTTGACACAGATAAACATCTATATAATAGACTCTATGTAACAAAATAATAAAAGAACTTTTTGCTGCGTTGAACCTTTTCTTTGTAACGATTAACCTATTTTCACAATAAACACAACCCGGGGGTCTATACGTACTAACATCGAAACCATTAACGCATATTAAAATATCCCATTATGGACTAGTGAAAAAAGAAAGAATCAAACAATAGTAATGATGTTATTGTATGAACAATAGTAATGATGTAATTGATGTAATGATGCTTAATTAATCTTTATTTATGTATTTGCAATATTCGCGCAAACGATTTTCGCGTTTGTTACACTGACACAACAACAAAGTATTGTCGCTAGACAAATTCGTAGCACTAATTGCTCGATATTTGTCTAGCCTGTTAGCACAGTACTTAGTGATCCTGATTGCAAAAAGTTATGGGGTGTAGATTGGGATCTGATCATGGATAAGTATTTGTACGTTGTACGTTTGTCTCTTTTGATTTTGTGTGTGTGTGTTTAAAATTATCTATGTATGTGTATGTTTTTGGAAATAGTATGAAACGTCTGTATCTGGTTGTCATCTTTATATCACGCAGTAAGTTGTAATTTGAAATACTAATATATTACAATTATGGATCCTATACTGAAGAAATACAAAAACTGTTCTAGCTGCTAAAGTTACTTAAAGTTTAAAAGAATGAAATTGCATTAAGCATGAGCGGAGCGCGGCAGGCGCGTGATCGGGCGACAATGAGTATAGACCTCTATTCTGAAATATATTTATTGTAATCGAGAGCCCTGGAATTCACGACACGTACGCGTGCTCGGGCAATACTCGTAATGTACTATACTCGTAATTTTATAAGCGACCAACAACATCATTCCAGTAAATTACTGTGGGTATAGTTTAGCTGCGTTAGTACAGAGCATGCATATTCAGCTATAGCAGCATAGTATGGCGCGCGGTGGAACGGTCGTATGTGATATCCATGTGGGCTGATGACCGCACTGTTCATAGAGAAATAGAGAATGTCTTAATATAAATATCTTCTGTATAGATACGTTAAAATATACGAGAACTATGGTATTTTATGTTTTCCTTAATGTAATTTCCAAACTGAAATCTTATATCGTGAAAAATGATAAAAAGCTTTGATCTTCTCGCTTCATATGTTATATATAGCCTAATATTTTCTCTGCGAAGGGCTCGGCGACTCTTCGGTCTTTGATCGGTCAGTTGAGAAAGGTCTCGATACGAATTACTGTTTTATGTATCAAAGGGTCGATTCTCGAAAATCCGAAGACGATGGTCGGCCAATAAATTAAAATACTACTCGTACTTGTGGTGTGCTGGTGACTAACAAATTTGTACCTATTTGTCTTGGGTTCTATTTTTGAATAAGCAACATTTTTAAATTTTAAATGTCTATTCATGCAAGCGTAAATCTATCTGTTTATGGCACCTAGTACAGAATATATTGTATTTTTGGTTTCATAGAAAATCGTTTGTGTGACGGCGAAATATGATAAAATGTTGGAAGGTAAAGTAAATTCAGAGTAAAGCAAAGATAAATATAAAATTTTGATTTTTTTCACATACGGCCATTTTATGCCAAATTAGACAGCCTGTGTCAATGTGATCAGGCTGTTCATAAATTATATATTTAATTTTCAAAGTATATACAAAAATAGACAATGTTACATCTAAGCAAATCCCTATCACTGAAATATTCGCCTTTCGTAAGAATCAATCCCATAACACTCACCAATCAGGTTTACTGACCACCGTAGCAAGAGACAGCTAAATTGCAGTGAATAAATATGACCTATCAAAATGTAAGGCAAACTTAATAACGAGCATTAAGATTTTCCCTTAGTTTTATATGTGCTCGACATCAAGCGATACGCACTCGACATCCAGCGCTTTAGCGGCACGCGATTGGTTGTTGCGAACGTTGTTATCATTGTCACCGGACGGCGCTGTTTCAGTTCCATACAAATCGTATTTTACGTTAACGCGATCGAGTAGGTGAAGTAAAACTCGCATTCTACACACGGATCGCGCCCTCGTTATCTTACAATCATACGTGTGCACGATGCACCAGCGCCGGCGGGTCGAGGTCCCCAACTTTCCAGCTTAGACATGTACAGTGCTAACTTTATCAATAGTGGCTGTCAATAGAGCACCCAGTTCGCGAGGTTCCGACTGCGATGCAAGGAATTGGGTCGGCTGGAATTATTGACTATAGTTCGTAGTTAGCAGTTTCGCGTATTGAACTTCTAGCTCGGCTTAGATCTGTTATAATTGAGATGTACGTATTTGAATTAAGATATGAAGTATTAATTGTGATAGGTACTTTGAGTTTATGTAACGTTTTTGTTGTACGTTTTAAGCGACAATAATAAATGTATGTATCGTTTATTAATGATCTATTCTCTTATCATAGTAGTAGGATATAATGAAGTAATTTACAAAAGCGCTGCCAGTTCTTTTCTCTTGAAATATAACACAAAACTTCTTTAATTTACTTACTTCACTTCTTACTTTATATATTTATCTATGCACCATACTATTATGACACGCATAAGCAAGCTATTGTTATGCAATTATTCATCTGATATCTTCTATAAAATTTTAGTTTTCTAGAAAATTCTTAGATTATTCTCAGATAAAAAGTAGGACATATAGTTAATCTTATATGTAAATGCCCTATTGACAAGTAGTCCTTCGATATATATATCATATCTCATGCAGTACTGAACTTTAGGAGCGGAACGTTGTCTTAACATGCCATTATGCCATAGAAGCAAAAGGATAAGTCAACCAGCACGACTTACTGTACAGTGTATTCGGGGAGATTGCTTTCAAAACAATTCAATAAACCACTAATCACTATGAATTGCAGATGAATCTATCGACAAACGTGATGCCACTCGTATCTAAACTCCCACGTTATCGTTAAAGGTTTGTGTCAAGGTATATTTAATAAAATGCACATGAAACGCGAAACCATCGATAATGCGGGTCCCATGTCCGTGATATCTCCAGCCGGCCCGTAAAACAACAATACGGACTTATATTTCCTGTTATCGTGCCGGCACATGTCATGACCGGTCGCGGATTGGCGGGACACGGTTGTGGTGTACTATCATTTTTCGACAACAGATGGCGATATACGCGTTATTGGAGCACGCTGTCGAAAGCTCTTAAGATCGTGCATGTAAACCAGAATAGTAGTATTAAGCTCATAATATGAAAGCCAACCGGCACTCCGGCATCGTGATCGTTAACATCGGCGACAAAATGTCATACTATCGTGGTATTTTAGGAAAATTCAGCAAATATTGTCATATGTTAATATAAATGTTAAACTATGACTTTAACCCTTCTCATTTTGAGGAGAGATTTGTGTCCAAATATGGAACGGTTGATGTTCGAGACGAAGGACAGAAATCGCTGGCGTTTCGTATATTATGTCAAAGCTAATCTTACTTAAGAGCGTCCACCCGCGCGTGATGTATTGACTGGCTAATCGAAAATAATGCGCAGATCCAATCTCGATACCCTCCGTATTGTTTTGCTACGTAATAATCTCGCACTATGGTCAAATCATTTGCATTGCAGATAATACAATTATATACAAGATTGAATATTATAAAAAGGCTGTTTAAGGGAATTGCTTTGATCTAGAGTTTATACGATGAAATTTTAAATGACAAACTTCCGGCCGTTATGCATGGCGAAAGCGCAAGTGATGCATTTACTTCTGACGCCAGTCATTAGAGCTAGTGGCTGATGTACTTACGGGGGGGATGGGGGGGGTTTATTTTCCAGAACTTGGCTATCACATTTCGACAATAGTTTGCTATTGTTTTGTGACGTCTATTACTTGTTACTAAAATTAAGAATGTAGCAGCATACTTTGCATTCTATTGTACTTCCACCTCTGTAATGCGAAATTTCATTGAAATTATTAGACTTCTTTCAAATTTAATAAGGTTATCTGCAATTCATTATATTTTGAAAATAATGAATGTACGTACATTGAAACTTCAAAGTGTTACGTCTTATTTCGTTCTCCCTGTTTTGTGTTTCCCATAAAGTGGTTCGCACAAATATTTTCTATTATTTGGATGCTCGGGTTTTCGCCATCATAACGCTACTTATCGATTTAAAACACTCTATATAATAAAGATAAATTATACCTCAGTTATTCCTTTTTGAGTGCAGGAGGTATGTTCCTTTTTACATTTTCTACACGCAAACGAACCCATTGAGCATAATTAAAATCAGTGAACTCGGATCGCCGATCCGGTAAATGTGATCAAAAATTATTTCAGATCCGGTAATAATTTCTAAATGGTCTTATTAATATTTTTATATATTAATAGATGTTACATACGATTGAATTCGCAGGAAAAAATAAATTATAATAATAATAACAACTCACAAAGCCATCACATCCGAAACTACGGAGGCCCTGAATTTATGTTAAATTTCTATACACTTAACACCTTTACAAGTATATTCATGCTCAATAAACAAATATTTAGCTTTTATGGAAATCAAACCCACCACCTTCCGCTCAGTACCTATTTACTGTTACTGACCACTAAAATAAATAGTTTAGTGGTCGGTAACCTTAGTGAAAATTCCCAAGCAATTTTACATAAGCAATTATGCAATTAAGCGAAATATGTATATTATGTATTACCGGTGTTTATACCAAATATTCAAGCTATCTCTGTGAAAAGTTCTATTAAAACCAATGAGCCATGTGGTTGTGACAACTTAAAACGCTGAAAAAGTTATTTTCGCATTAGTAATATTAATAAAGATATATAAAAATCATTAGTGTGTGTGTACCAAGCGAATTTTCTCATTTAGAGCTAGAGTTGCTTACATATTTACGAATATGTAAGCAACTGCAGTCGTACTGCAGTTTTATAGGCACTATGGATTAATTGTTAGCTCCCTTAAGCGGCATTTTTCTACTTATTAACCTTTCAAGTCTAGTCGGCACTTTAAATAATATTTCAACATTCATTTTAGTAGGCAGTCACATTTGTAATTAATTAATTATTTTGGCATTTGTCGTTGTAAATTAATTTTGCAATTCTCTACGGTGCTAATTAATTAAGCATTTGATAAACATTTCATAAACAGTATTATGACATGTGAAGTTAAGTTTTGTAGGATAAAAAGAATATAGAACGGCCTATAAGTGTTACACGATTTTGATATTCACGTTATTGATAATAGCATTCAAAATCGTATCGAATACCTTTGGTTGATATCAACAATAGGTACAAAGTAGGAC
This sequence comes from Oxynetra stangelandi, assembly GCA_018239345.1. Classification (NCBI taxonomy): domain Eukaryota; kingdom Metazoa; phylum Arthropoda; class Insecta; order Lepidoptera; family Hesperiidae; genus Oxynetra; species Oxynetra stangelandi. The sequence goes on from DVPR01000273.1 coordinate 9,493, forward strand.
AGCTCATGATAATAGTTTAAGTGTCATGTATATAACCTAACTCGTGATGCAGTTCGGGGATTTATGGCCATCGTAATAAGCACCACAATCGCGTGATCTATCACTGCCCCGAATGAATAGGGGTCGTACATCAGCGGCTTAATGCAAACTGGTAATCCGTGAAATCATTTGGATAAAGCCTCTGTTACAATGGCGTTGGAAAGCGATGGGATGCGATAAAATCTTTACTGTTGATCTACGAGTAATTAATCGGAAAATAGAGTGTATTCATACGTCGTGGTTCCCGTCACGGCCTCTTAGAAGCCAGCACACCCTTTCTCGAACAATCGGATATCTTAGTGTGACCTTGGCTTTATGTCATTTTAATCACTAGAATTGCCAGAAAATTGCATGTGAGATTAAGTTTGTACTGATCACAGTTAACTTGAATTGTATATGATATGAATATATGAATCGTGATGACTTTGAAGTAAATATATATAGGTGTATAATATTAAATAAAATCTAGGAATAACCTGAATATTGGATTCATTATATGACTGCTGTAAAGTTGTGACGTTTGCTTTAAGATTCTCGTACAATTTAATATTCGTCTTATAACCTTATATATTTTTATAGAACGCATAAAAATGAAATAAAAAGCATTGGCAATAACTTCCACTTCAATGCGCCTGTTATGTGGCATATTAATCTTACTCGTAATATTATTATTACCATCTTGAAACGCACCTATGACTCCCATCGAATCAGATCATTACTTATAAGATAAATAAGAAAGATAAGAAATTGTTGTTTGCGTGGAATATAATTAAATGAATCCATATTCACTAACGTTGGCATCCGTACTTAATAACCAGACATACAGACCACGTAAAGTGTAAAACTCCTTCACCAGATTTAGCATCTAATTAATAGTCTCAGTAAATTATTCCTTTCGCAAACGTAAATCTCTATCAGTGAGGCAACGGCTTTATGCGTAACATTTTACTTTATAATAAGATTAAGTACTTCACTATTCTGATACTTTGTTAATTGAAAAGTCCACAACAAACATAGTTAGTGATTTACAGTGAATTTGAGGAAGACAAAATATTACTCCATACTTTATCATAACTTTCGTTTGTTTTGGCATGAAAATACTGTGTTGATAAAAGATAATAAGTTAAGATAATACTTTCCGAATATCATACTGGTAGAGTCCGCGGATAATATCATCTTTATCTACGGTGGTTTTTACGAGATCCATGTCATGATTGCATTACTGACTCTAACAACTTCACAGTAGTCTTGTGTTAGCAAGTTTTAGACAAAACCGCTAGGAAAAGGCTTTATATTGTCGAGGGCAATAGGCCAGTGTGACTTTATTTTACCACGAATAGTGCAATATATTTCACGTAACAGATTCTCCGAAATCACTTGATGCATGTACTGAATGAACAGGGACGCTTTCATTGAATTGTATATTTACTCAACATTCACCAAATTTTACTCGATATTCACGGAATTTTTACTCGACAATCACGGAATAATCAATGAATAGCAGGAACTGTTACATAATATGGACTGATATTTACATATAGTTTGAACTTATAATACCTAAGCTTACCCAATAAGGCCTACTTAAAGGCGATACGATTGAAACTTGAGAGTTATATGTCAATATCTTTTGAATAATCATGCCAGGTTGTTTGTTGAGGAAGCTCGTCAATATATTTTGTACTAAACAAAAACTAACGCGAGATACTCGCGTAAGCCGCGTCTTATATGGATAGAAAACAGACCGACATATGTCTATTACTAATATCTATTGTGTTTTATGATATATTGTTTCATATAAGTCAAGTCTTCGTAAATATATTTTCTTGGGCTCTGCTACTCTATCATACTTCGAAAACAAAGTTTACGTAACAGGGTCGCGAGTCGAAACAAAATGGATTCAAGTTACTTCAATGTCATGAGGACGTTTGGGGGTTAGTAGTTAAATGATAAGCTTGTGGTTAAAGTTAGCCCCATTGTAGTGATATGTCGCAAACTATTATGTGAACATAAGTTGCGTTTTTGTTTATATACATTTCATTAAGTCTTCACAGTAGCGGGATTTAATGCAAACTGGTCTTGGCTTCCAGTTATTTTTGCTGATAAGTGTGGTAGGCGTTCTAAAATAAAAAAAAAACAATATATACACATACTCTTATATACGTATGCATAAAATTACATGGTATATATCTAAATATGTAGAAATTTCTAACACGGTTATGTAATGCGTGAAATTACCAGTTAACTCGAAGGGGATGGGTGACCGCTAATTCGATGTTTCCGTTTGGTTTTACGCAATCATTTCCGGTTATGGTCGTTAAGTAACCGTCGTTACGATTTGTCGGAGGCATTTAGAGCTTAATAGCTTCCGGGAAATGAGTTGGGAAGATCTTTGTATCTTCCAATTAGTAGGTGCTGAAACAGGTGTTAAGATACCTGGAACGCAATAAAAGACACTTCCCTAATAGTTGGACGCGACTAGGATGCACGATCTTGAATACTTGATTGATGTTATGGCAGTAGAATAAAATACTTTTTCCATTATTCTCTGATTAAATATTTGTCTAGAAAATAATAAAAAAAAAAATTTCTATATTTTTTTTATCTAGAGTTTTTTTATGTTGGTTACGCCAGTAAAATGTCGAATTTATACCAAAACTAAATACTTTATGAATTGTCGTGGTCTACTTACCCAGACAGTATACTTACAGTGGCTTAGTAGCAATTTTTACTTATACAATGTATTTCTAGACCCTAATCTGGCGTTCGGGTATTTCTAAAGATCGATTTTTATTACTATGCTGATCGGCTGCCCTACACGCCCGTCCCTACATTAAGGGCTAATATATAGCGAAGGTTCTCGACTATGTGCAAGGTATCCTCCTTATGTTAATCTTTCGCGCTCGAGTAAATCCCGAAACACCTCTTGGCCTCCCCTGCTATAAACCGATCTTTAATATTAGCACGACATTTGTGACAGAGGTGTAACTTGGCACCGAATTGACTACATAACCTGTTGAGAAAAAATATTAAAAACATATCACTTGCTGTGCTGATGTACCATGAAAACCCTTGGAGTTCTAAATAATGCTGGCGTATGAAGCCTGCCAACTAACTTGTCCCTTGTCTCAGAGGAGACTCGTGTTTATTAGGAAAAATAGCAGGCACGCCCAAGTTTGTTACTACGTCGATACAAATGCAAAGGCGCAAATTTATCGGTGTTTAAATTGTTTTTATAGAACACGTTATCCGTCTTAGAACGTTGTAATTTTACCGAATGGAGAGCGTTATCTTTATGCGACGCATTTTCAGAAAGTAGCAATGGAATCCGCCGTTAACCTCCATATGTCTTACGTGACTTTGAAGTTTCGTGGAACAATTTTATATCGAGTTGGAACATTTTGATTAAAGGATTCATAAATTAAAAGTAAGTAACAGACTTGGCTAATATATGTTTTTGTATGCTTAGTTAATATTTATTTCTTTATTTGCTTTATAGATAGTCTAAAGCTAAGTTACAAACGTGGACTTAATGGCTATCGGCATTCTCCATAGTAGTTATTGGATTAAGCAGTTCTAGATGCTTAGTGTTACAACCACCGGCAGAGTTCAATGAACTAATTTATTTTTATTATTATTAGCTAATATTTTTAGTTTATTTTTATTAAATCTACATAAAAAGTAATAGAAAATATTTGCGATAACCATCTTCTTTATCATTATTATTTTATGATTTTATTATCTTATATGTTTTTTTTCGATGAGGGGATGGTTCAAGATTACCATTTTCATGCCAATATATTTTAAAAATAGAACACATAACGTTCCTATTTAGCCTTCGACGCATATATTTAATTAACCTGACAATTTGGTATTGTGATTGTATATTCAAATTCAAATCATTTACTTCATTTTAAGGTATATACAATACGCTCAATAAAAATATTAAAAGGCTGGGTACATCGGCTTTAAGTGCCATTTAAGCTTGGGTATGGTATACTAAAATGAAATATTATTTTTTATAAATTTTTCTTTTTATATCTTTTTTTTTATATACAAAACCGTATTTATGATATTTTGTAGATACGTGATTATTATTTTTTTTTAATATAAAAAAAATAGTTTTTATAATTATTACGTCAATTAATTACCAATACCTACATTTGGATAATTTTACATTCATAACAAATATACTTCTCATAAATATTTTTCCTACATGTGTATTGAACCGACTATGATTCGCTAATATTCCAAACTGGATACTAAGCGTACAGCCTTAGTACTAAACCTAATACATATATACGTATCTATATATGGATTATAGTGAGCGATTTATATTAATTTGCATGCGTAGTATATTTATATAACATCAAAAAGAGGTCAAATTTAGGTCTCAAAGGTTATGTATGGAATATGGTACTACAGTTTATTATTATACCTTTAAACTAGTACGGGGTTAGGTCATGGGATATGTGGTTATTTTGATACTTTTATCATTATCATTATGATTATCAATATCGATATTAGCTAGATTAGCGATTTCGTCAGTTGGATTAGCGAAGCGTTCAGTATCATTATCATTATCTGTATCATGATCAACATATCAGTCATTAACTGTTGGAAACAGATTTCTTCTCATGATGCGAAACTTTTAAGATCATGGTCTACGTTTGATTGGCAGACTCAACGCGCTTTGAAGAACGTTGAAAATATCATAGGTTTAACAATATTTTCTTATAGTATCATATTACATTTAGTCTTAGGTTTGAAGTCATTACCTTTCGGTTGAGATACTGAAATCCGCCAACAGCTATCAAAAGATCAAGTGTTTGTTTTATTGATAATTTATTGCGTAAATTTGTAATAATATCAACACATAACCATGTATGTACCTATATACATATATATGTTCTTAGTACTTAGAACTTTGTTAGTAGAATAAGTCTGTAGGGTCAAATCGTCTTAAACCTTTTTCCCAAGTTTAGTAAGTCAGGTCGTAACATAGAATTAACCTCTTAGTTAAGTCACAGTTCGATCGTCCGCGAGTCACTAACCAACGCGGTAAGTTTGATATGAAAATGAGTTTGACGTCAATTGACGCCAATTCTGTAAGCATACGTTTTGTTATAGTAAAAGTGGAAGATATAGAATTTTTAAGCATGCATATACGAGTAGAGCGGTGTGAAAGAGGATCGAATGAAAATGTTTTTTAGTATTCGAAAAGTAGGTAATAAATACGTTTGGTGTGTTAATGTGTAAGTTTAAAATGGATCATTTTAAATATATCTGTAAAAAATTGACTAAAATTCATAGACTCACACAAGAAATATATTAAACAATTCTTACTCTAACCTTAACCTTTAGCTAAAGTAATCATAAAAAAAAAAATTGTAACACAAATAAATTATTTTTATTTTTACAACTATGTTTCTCCCTTTCGCGCGGTTACTCATTCATTCACACGGGTCAATAACGAACCGCGACTGGGTGTTTAAAAATGACTTTATTTTATTATTATTATTTGGCACTTTTGGACACCGAATAATCGTTAATATTTCATCGCCGTGTACAGGACACGTGTTCTGTTCTAATCGCTGTCGGTCGGAAGCACAAGTAGTGAACAATAATTTGAGAAGTTGCAA
>DVPR01000274.1:0-15136 GCA_018239345.1 Oxynetra stangelandi
AGAAGTTTTGCCACTCTTGAGGACTGAGATGTTCGTCTTTTGTATACACGTGGACCGCCAACCACTCCCCTTAGACCGAAACACAAATTGTTATAATAACACCTGTTTCACGGCAGAAATAGGTGTAGCGGTGGTACATCCCCAGGCGAACTGCTTCTACTACCTACCAATAAAAATCCTTATTAATATTTTAATTGTGAAGTTATTTATATTATTATCACCAAAGGTTCCAAGGTGCAGCCGTTCGATGTACTAAATTTGAATATTCTTGTAAATTTAAAGGAACATTTATAGTTAATAACTCATGATACAGTCACTCCTAATACAGGTACTCCTACAATGATAGAGTTGTTCTTTTACATACATATGTATATATAAATATATATGATATGTTATATATGTACATACACAAAGAGAGGCTACAGTATAATAAGGCATTGTATAAAAGGCTCGATTAAAACACTTTGTTCCACATTTTCTCCCCAAAAAGTAATGAAAAAATAATTTAAACATTGTTATTACACATTGATGTCACCCTGTGTAGTGTTTGTTAGAAGTATTTCACCAATCAATTGATACTTATCATATAAATAGATTTTTGATGCCAGCATGATTACGAATGCCAATTTATTCATTACTCCATTTATCGGCGACGAACAGGACTCAGCTATATTAACAATATCTTTGAATACCTATTTCTAATATATATTTATGTAATAGCTTAGACTTCAAACAAAATTTACTTAAGGGATTCGTTTCACAGCCTGCGACTAAACTATCTAAACTTGAAACTTTATACACTGTAATACAGGTCAGACGTAAACCACATACTTTATTCAAATATTTTTGCAAGTGCTTAGAAGTCACACCAATTAAATTATTATTCAATTTGGTTTTCAACACGGAAATAATACCATGATTATTATGCTGCGAACAAAATAGATTAGAGACGACCATGCATTCTTTCTTATATATTTCACACGAGTTAGACTTAAAGTTAATCAGTGCAGGAAAATAATTATATGAACGGAGGGAATGAACAGTTTTCTTGTCGAACTTCGATAGTGCAGGTATCTTGCCTGAGAAAAATAAAAATAATTTCAAGTTGTTTATTACGTAACAATATACAAATCGCAATGCACCCAAAAATGTTACTTGAAATTCAATTAATACAGAGATATCTTCTTATTTTCTTAGGTACATGTAGTTATATCGTTTATGATTAATCGCTTGTATGTTATTGTGGAACTAAGTATTGTGGAACGCTATGAATACAAAATTATCGTTGAAGTAGGCATTTATATAACTCGAATAAAGTATAACATTGTTATTACTCGTGGGCTAAAAATGTTCTCATTTAATCCCTACAATTTCCTGTACCTTGCGTTTATGCCTTTCAGAGCACAAACAAAGTATTATGATATTAAATATACATAAATAGTATTATTATTATTATTTTTATGTACTTGACAATAATATTCCTTTATAAATATTTGTAATTTTTTTTTCGTGTTGGATCCTATACTGTTGCTGACATCAAAAGAATCAACCAATTAGGCGCAGAAAACAAAATACATATTATTTTCACATTGTGTAGAGTATAGCTTATTCAGAATGAAATATCTTGCGGCTTAGACCCTTAGTATCCGTTTTAGTAACTGATGGGACTTAACATAATTTATTTCAGGTCGATTAGCAAGTTCGATCTTAATTGCACACTTGTTCAACAATACTCGTTTGTTCTCTATTACAAACCAGTAAACTGTCCCAAAAGTCGTATAAATGTCGCAACGGCTTAACACAAGTTGGCTTGCTGTTCACGGACAAAGTTCTAGGGAAATGTACGAGTGTGCTACATGTCGTCTTGAATCTTGAAGCGAATGAATTCATTCAGGCTTTAGTTAGTGTTAGGAAACGCTTAGAACCTTCTCAAATTCCTGTTTGAAACTGGAATTGTGGTCCTCATAAAGGTTTTTAATAATGACGATAATAACGAATACTTTCTTTATTATCTTAAATATAATTTCTCTGTAAGGAGATCAGAAGAGACATCACGAGATATTTCAAAAATAAATTGTTGTAATTGGGAATTGGGAACCTATTCTGAGAGGCCCGTTGTTCTGACTACTGAGCAGGCGGTTGCAGGTTCGATTCCGTCAGTGGTGAAATATTTTTGTGACTAGCAAGTGTGTTTGTTTACTCTTTGTATGAATGTAAAAGCAGTTAAATAAGTGTTTATTTAATATTTATATTATGTGTTGTTTGTTGTTCACATGATAATCGGTCGGGCTGTACGTATCTTAAGATAAAATATACATATGTATATCTAGTTTATGAGAGACCAACTTATTCATATGGTTTCAAAATATTATGCACATATGCAATTACTGCAATTTATGATCCACATATCAGAAAAAGCTACTTTTAGTAGATGTGTTTGGTATATAATTTTTTGCATAAATTATAAAACTCATTAATTAATTATGATTATAATTATATTATAATATTATTTGTTATATGAATAGGCTCCGTATGCAATTTTGAAAACCTAATACCCTTTCCCATTTATGAAAAGAAAAGTACAACGCAGTCATGGCGTGAGAAGTTACCTTGAAACTTCTTTTCTTCCAAAAAGTCGTAGAAAAAGTCGAAATTCATTAAACTGTACCAAAAGTTATTGAAATAATAAGATGACCTGTCCTTCAATAAATATTATTCTGTATTATACTGAAACTAAAGTTAAGAAAGAACATTGTCTTTTTTTAATATTTACATGAAAGTAAGTATATATGTATTTAAATACTAGTAAAGTGTCTGTAATTTTGAAATAAAGGTGGTAGTAGAACATATAAACTGTTCACCCGAGCAGTATAACACCTGCTCACCTTTTTCTACAAAAAAAAAATATTGCAAACAACTTGTTTCGGTATTAAGTGTGCGTGTGTGTATATTTGTGTGTATGTGTGTGTGTCTGTGTGTGTGTGTGTGTGTGTGTGTGTGTGTGTGTGTTATGTAACAAATATACATTAAAAACCGATATTAACGTCAAGTGGTACTCCTATTTGGGTTAGTTTGCCGTTGTCTTGAGCATTAGTGGTGAAATTAAACTGGTTATTCGCATGTTATTAATTAGTAATCGCTATTGTCAAATTTATGCCTAGTACCTACCACGCTTGTCGGTTACTTTTTATGAAATAGAAACAACATTTGCATTGATGTACGAAAAATGAACCACTTTGGGCAGATTAAAGTTGTTCCATTAGCATTTAATACTCGTAAATCAATAACAGTCATTGTTATAGTATATAAGATTTACAATGTATTTAATAAGCACTTTTCGTGTTTGTTATTTAAAAGAGTACTGGGAGTTTTTTTCGCCGGCTTTTTTCTCTCAGTCTACTATAGCCCGAAGGGCGCACAAAGCCGAGGTACGACTATCAATATATGACTTTCATTAAGTGTATCTTACAATGAATAAAATAATTTGAATTTGATGTGTACCTTACAATGACTAAAATAATTTGAATTTGAATTTGGAAGCCACGCTATGCATTTCTGCTTAGTAGTATAATATGTATACTCCTACATAGAAAAGGGTTAGATGAAGCATAACTGAAAAGTAGTATGTAAAGTTTTAAATTCAGTTAAGATCAACTTTCATCAAGAACAACATACAAATGTACTTAAATTGAATAAAAGCGATATAATCTGAAATGATTGAAAAGTGTATATCTCAACATTTCCCTTGGAGAATGGCCGATATTCGTTATGCGCTCTAAGGCGCTATGAAACTGCTGACGAAGTATTAACACCGTCGCTCGTTGGATTCGATTTTGTACCAAGGAATAGCGCGGAGTCTTGAAGAGTAAGCGACTTTTATAAAATATCATAGTTTATTCATAACAAGTTTTAAAACTATACGTATATATAAATTAAAGTGGGCGTTGGAAAACTTTCCGCTGTGAAAAGCAGCGTGCAGCTATGAACTTCTATTTTTTGGTATTTTTATTTTATTCAGTGTTTACCCGACCGTTAATTTCGCCCGACATTCCAACTGCGTTTCTTATTTTCACCCAGCGATTCGTAAACCACTATAATTGCATTTTTAATTTAGAGATATTCTAATAATAACAATAAATGTTACCGAAGTTAAAAATTTAAGAACTGTGAATCACGTCCTGGTTCATTATAGGGAGGAATAAATTAAATCATAAATTAAATAACTGAATCAAAGGGTTACTTTAACATAAAATGAGTGTAACATATTGTTTAAATCCGCAAATGTACGGGTCAGGTTATATTTGCCGGCTGAGTATACACATTATGCTCATCATAACGACCATTTTATTCGACTGCACAATTAATTTGTCTTTAATTTGCTGGTTGAAATTTTAAAGCCGCGACACAGACTGTAATAACTTTGTTATATTATACAGTAATCAACATGGGCGCACACCATCTATCCGCATTGTGTATGCTAATAAAGCTTTTGCGTAAACACAATACCGGCTATAATGGCCCGCTATAAATCTAACAGATGGCTCGACGTAGTCTAACTAACCAAACAACCGTTAAGTAAGTAGCTACCAAAACAAACGCTTTCCGAACAAGTCAGGAGCTTAACAAATTTTGTGAAAATTTAACGTTAACAGTTTGTGATGAAAATGGGCCTTATTTATTGGAGAACACTAGGGTCACGTTAACGGGTTTTTCCGTATTATAAATCTAGATAATAATTCCACCGTTACTCAGTGTTGATAAGTTGCTGTTGGTAAACCTCCTCAACATTGTGAGGATTAGTACTTTATTAAAGAGAAAGCCTTGAGATTTTTCCTCGCGGACTCTTTTGTTTATCTTTATTCCATATTTCGCTGCTGGAATTTATATTTGGAATGTATATCGTTTTGATTGATTATTCGTTTGTTTGTTTAACGAACCATGTGAATAACGAAAACGCTTATGAATTCGCCGTCAGAAGCCGTCATTCGTTCCAATACGAAGCGCTGTCGATGTTGCTTAACAGATAGTATGAGATCTGTAAAACCGTAACAGTTATGGAGGTATCAATAAAAATACTATAACTGTACTTCTTTGCGGTTCCTCTCCTTCATGGTTGTGACTAGGTAATAATATAATTAATATTTCGAAGTAACGAATCTTTATCACAACTTCCGTCTATTGTGACAGACAGCGTTTTCATTAAGATTATTCTGTCGAATTATACAAAGTGTGACAGCCCTGATAGAAAAGTAACTTTGTCATTTTGTTCTCAAACAATGGTTTCGACGATGGAGCGTACAATTGTAATATTAACATCTCCCACAAATGACACTTGGAAAACGAAACAATAAAGTCTATTCATACCTCCCTTAAGGACGCTATGCTTAAGGAGTTTGTTTGTATTGCAGAGACAGCGATTGTTCTTTATTACGATGAATATGATGTGATATCATTATTAACTTTCAATATAAAAGATGAGCAACGTTTTATTCGCCTGTCGAATGTTGACATAAATTTGTATTATATGCTTCACAATGAAATAAATAGATTATAATGTATGTATGCAAAATTAAATATTCTTTTGGAAATAATAGTCAATATATCATGTCATATATACCTTATTGGGTATGACGAAGTACTGAAAAACAAAATTTTACTCACTATTGTACATACGTATCTTAATAAAATAATGCGTTACTAAATCCATGTTTCGTCGCTCTTCATTATTTAATTTCCCATACTTTACATTAAATCCAGTATAACTATAATATCAGTTTTAAAAAATATGAATTTAAAGAAACATTCACGTAAGCATTTGTTTTATGCGTCTGATGAATGAAGTAATTGACAATGTCTGATGTAGTTTAAATTGCAGATGATTATTGACGATGACGATGCATTTTGTATGGTACAAATGGGACTATATTGCAAACATGCATCTAAATATATACTCTACTACTGGTATAAATATACTTATGTGTACACATTTTAATATTAAGTATCAGAAATTGGGTTCAGTTAGAATTTCTTCTGCAACTTCAAATTGTATAAAGACATCAATCTATATAACCAATCAATCAACCAATCATCTATACCTATATTATTATTATTATTATTGCGAACATTCTTCTCCCGGCCTATTACGGTTTCGCGCAAAAATGCTAATATATTTTATTAGTCCCGGTATAAAGATACAACCCGGGAACGAGCCGTGGAAAGTTAAATATTTTTTTTAATCAACCTCCAAATTTGTGCCATATAAGACGAAAGGTTGTGCATAAATTGTTTACGTTTCTGAGTAAACAAAATAGTGAAAAGTATTTCACTAAGCGTTTAAATATCTACTTTTCTAGACTACTTGTACGTGTAGGTTACTAGATATTATTATTAATACAGAATGAGTAATTGTAATATATAAAGTTCGTTAGTATCTGAACTTTGCAAGGACTTATTAATAGAAAATATTTCTTCTCCTCTCCTCTAGGCTTCTTCGCGTTGACGTCGCTTTCGACTGGGGTAGCAACCACTGACCTGAGACTTACTTCCGCATATTCATATCCCTCACACGATCTCACAAACAATTTTACGGAACTTCTCAGAGCAATTTTTTTTCAACCCATAAAAAGTTCTGCTCAAGATTTGCTCAAACAAAAGCGGAGTGCTACCTCTCAATTGCACGTAGACACCGAAGGCGGTACTAAGGTTAAGAAAAAAAGAGAATTTGGGTCATAAATGTTCATTACTGACCCGCATTGGACATCCCATATTTAACAAATTAGGGTCTTGTTTTAACCATGTATAGTACAGCTTCTGTTAAGTATCCATGTGGGAGTCCTGTGTCATACTTCTCGGGGAAACCTTTTCGGAGTATACAACTACATATTATACTAAATATGTACATATTGTGTGAGAAATTGAAGACATATACATAATTATGTACCACAATACTGTATATGAAACGATGATGTCCGTTCAATATTTTTTGAAACTCTTATTCTAACAGTGATTGTTATTGATACAAACATCGAATCAACAATTTGAATTATGTTTCCGTCAGATCTTCTTTCTGTTGACGTATTACGCGCAGAACACTTGATTGATTCGAGGTCAAAAATGTTTAATTTGTCGCCTGTAGACTAAGGCAACGTTTTACGCGCAATTTATCGCGTTATATTACTAAGGGGTTGCGCGCTACACTATGCTACAAAAGCCATTGAATGGATTCAAATGAATATTTTTTTTATGATTTACAGTATGTACCGTTTATGTATTTCAAAATACGTATTCAAAGCAACGTATAATCTTCGGCCCAGGCTCTTTCAATAATTTCGGTTAATAAAATTATACGTATTGCACTAACAATTCGACTTACCTATAAAAATGCTCTAAGCTTACTTAAAATAAATATAAAATATAATAAATCTTCTTTGCTACAAATGTAGGTCCATGTTATAGTTTTCCACCAACAAAATAAGGCTTTTAAGAACACCTTTGATCCTGTGGTCTTCAATCTAATTATTTTATTTTAATATTACCACTCAATGCTAGATGGCGGCGACCATTTTCTGAGAGACGCAAAAGTTTTGCTTTCTTCGAGCGTTTTTATATATTCGGTGGCTTTCATCAAGGAATTATCTTGACACGAAGTGATACATGTGGTTTATTGATAAAATATAGCCAACTATAGAAGTATCTTTGTATTTTCTTTAATAAACACAAGAAGATCTGCCTAGTGACTGGCTTAGAGATGAGTTCCACTTGCTTTTATTATAAAAACCCACCAATGACATTTTAATTCTCATCAATAAAGTCAACGCAATTAACTACTCCATAATTTATCGCTTTTGGGCAGGAGATCTGTATTTTGTACGTCTGATACAGTCCTTATATAACTACGATCCTGGCTATGAATATCTGGCGCTGTTTGTGTAGACCCGAGTTTGTATAAACTAATAATGGAAACCTAATGTAATATTAATCTGAGGATGGGTGGTTTGATGTAATCGGATGGATAGCGTTACGAGGGCTATAATTTTGTATCGTTGTATGCGGCGCGTTGTTATTTAAAGTGAACGTATTTGTGGTGTTATAAGTTATTACGCGATTATGTACGTATATGATTTTTTAAATGTGAATAATATTCATAGACATCGCCCATAGACATCTGCAACTGACCTTGAACAGGACTATATGTCCTACTCGTATTATTGGCTGGTCACAGAAGTGTCGTCACTCTTGAAGACGAATAAGTCCCCTCTAGTATACATGTGGACCGGCAAACACACCGTTCAAACCGAAACACAGATTGTTATAATAAGGGCTGCTTCACATCAGAAATAGATCCCTATTAACTATTACAAACCTATTCTACGCCAAAAATGTCTATATATTTTGTCATTTTACTAATTTTTTTTACTGAATATAAAGCATATTGCATTTTCAATAACAATAAATGAAAATCGGTCTGCTATTACTATGATCTATGGCGTTTTTTGCTACCAGTAGTTGACCTTTTTCGTACAGTTTCAACGGGATTTATAAAGCGATTTCTGATGTAGTTTACATGACGAATGGCACGACAACGGTGAGCTGTCTGAACTAGCAATATGACATTTAATGTGATACTATTAAAATTCAATTTCCCATGCCACTTACTGTGCTTTATGCTTTGTTAAGCGAAACACTTTATCAACGAATATGCTCCATCGTTAACACGCTGTCAATAACATTTACGTTTAAAATTGTACGACATTTTTTCGTATGGGATCGAGAAATAAAGCTTTATAAGTTTTTTGTTGCAGCTTTCGACAATTCTTATTTAGCGTCAAATAAACAAACTTATCAATACTTAATTAAGTATTTTCAAATATACAAAGTTTCGAAATATACAAAAGATACTTAAAAGTATTAAGAAATATGCTCAAAAATTTTCGTTGACTGAAAAAGCATATTTATACACTACATGGCCATTTTAAGAAATAATTGGTGATTTTTTCATAACATATTAGATTTGATTACTATTTCTGTATCCAAAGATTTTTGTGGGTTTTTTCATTTTATATTTCTAGCTGTAGGCAATAAAATACCGATGTATTAATTAGGTAAAAGTATTTAAAATGAATAGTAGCATCAGATATTATTGTAGCTTAATGATAAACCGAAAAATATTGGTAACCTGCATAAGAATTAGAGCGATTTATTTTCATAAAAAATGATGATGATACTGATGGAATAAATGCAGAACGATAAAACTAATAGCTTTATATTATGAATTGTGGTTATTGTAACTTAGCACTAGAGATACGCAGTAAACCAACAGCGAAAATAAAAAATTATAACACCAATTCAGATAAAAGAGGACAAGAATTCACGCATTTTGGTATACTGCGATAGGAAGTAGCATGTTTTATATTCGTATATAATACGCTTTTATACATAACAGTAGCCAAACCAAAATGTCGTCTGTTCAACATAAATAAGAAGGGTCCAACCTTGAACGCGTAAAGTGGAAAGCTCTGGGAGTAGTTTAAAAACTTACGACTGTTGAGCTAGCAACATCCATGTGTCCCATGACATTTGCAAGGTCGACTATACTCCAAACCACTCCTATTTTGGAAAGAAAATTATCCACAGGAGTAAGATTAATTAAAACTGTACCCGCTATACAAGAGAAAATACTGCCTGGAAGGAAAACTTTCCTAACGTCAAGACGCTTTCATTGAAAAAATAGTAATTTTAAATTTCTCCATTTATTTTCCAATCAGCGGTACTTTAAAAACGCTTTGCTAGTTCACAATAGACTTCTCATTGATATTTTCCTGGAAACGACCATAAATTCCAGCAAGAGAGAAAATCGAATAAGCAATGCCATTGTCGACTGTGATACGGTTGAGAGGCGAATTGAAGGTGAATTTTTGTGTTTTCAACAAACATAAATAGCTTTCGCTATAAGATAACAATCGTGAGATAACAAATTTATTGTAGGTCATGGAAAGACTAGTTCAGACGATGTGTCAGCCAATCTGCTATCAGCAATGGATCGGCGAATGAATTCACCCCTAATGGCTTGCAGCCACAACAGACGTAAATGGAAACTATTAACAAAGAGCCCCGGTAGAATTCCTGTTAGACAATCAAAAGAGCTTACGTTTTCACGGTTACAGGGTACTATCCGGCTTAATTTGCCGAGTTGGCAACGCAACGTAATCAACTTTAGACAAAAGAGATTAGGTACGCGTCACCGGAGTGACTCTCAGAGAAGACAGTGAAATGACGCTTCGGGGGGTGCTTTACGGGCGGGACGGTCGGGCACTGTTGTCAACGTGAAGTGACAAGTGATTAAGTTTAAAGATATTTTTGTACCACAAACGACCAACAGTGAGATCGGTAGGTAAACAATAAATTGACCAATCTGTCATCGGTGATGTAAGATTATATATTAACGTTCCGAAGTAAACGTAAACCAGCAAAGACATGGATAATAAATATCGCAGCTTATTATGAAAATAGCTAAACAAATTTCCAATTTTCTAATCTACAGCCAGGGCGTAGGGAATCTTAGTCGCAGCGGGATTTGCAACCTAATTTGCTGAGTTGGCAACGCAACGTAATCAACTTCAGACAAAAGAGATTAGGTTCGCGTCTCTATATACTGGAGTGGCTTATTTTATTTACTATATTACTTACACAGTTGGTCCTAAAGTAAAGTATAAGATGAAACTCCATACCACATGTATAAAGCTGGTAGAAACTTGTCTCATGTTTGACGTTGAATTCATGCCATTCGGACATGGCCCCTGGTATAATAATATTAGAGTCCAAGTTGCCTTAAGCATTTAACGTTTCGCTATATAAAAGATAATAAGTAGTCACACTAGTTTGACCTAGAACAAGCAGATGTGTGCTATGACCCCTGAAGAGCAAGTTGGAAACATTCGCGTGGACTGTTACTAAAAATGTTACTTCGTCCAATAACATATTTACTCGCCTCGTACTTGTTTTCGTCCGCTATATAGCAAGTCATTTATATCTGCCAAATTAATTTGTGACTACTTTGCAAGTCACCAAAACAGATGAATGATAATGGCATTCGTTTCAGCGAATATGGAAGTATGTTATTACATGAATTGTTCTATTAACTGAATACTCACTTTAGTGGCACAATGCGATTCACTGTTGGGTACGAATGCTAACTTATCTGGTGTATACTCAATCCTGCAACTTTAATTACTGAATTGAATTGTTAGAATATGTGACGTTCTATAAATAATAATAACATTAACTTCGGTCGATGCAAATCAAAATCTCTGATAAGGAAAAACAATCTGCACTCTATATACCGTTAATAACACTTCTCTCATTTAGCGCTTGTGTGGTTGGTATTCGATATGAAAAAAATAATATCACCTTTTCAAATATTTACATAGCGGTGAAAAATATGCACTAAATATCGTATTCAAGATTTTCTTCTATAACCTCCTTATTTTGACAGAGACTAGATGAAACTGACAACCTGTCAAATATCCTATCATTAAATTAGGTGCTACTTTTATCAAGCGCAAACCAACCATGCAACTTGAGATGTTGACTAGACAATTGGACGAACAAGTTTTCAAACACTACGTCATCCTGTGTGCAATCGATGCGTTTACAACTAAAAATATCAAACTCGTCATGCATATACTCGTGATTTTTGTCAAACTCCATTCAAAAGCTCGTTTCGCACCGCCACCGCAACGTTTCGCCCGACACTTCAATACCACTTCTAATAGCGAAAACAACACAACTATATATTCACACTTTCGTAACAATTCTATTTTAGTCTCGTTTAAATAGGTTAACAGTTGTTGTGTTTTCTCCGCCTATTTTTGAAGTTGCTTTTTAAAAATAGATCTTTCCGTCCGGAGTTTGATTGTGAGAGTACCGGCCATTTACTCGTATTTTTAGCGTAACATAGTACGATGAGAGGTTAGATAATGATATACACATGTTACTGAATTTCACACTTAAGTTACTTTTATGTTAGTTAAGTTCACACTTAAGTAACATTAGAATTAGTGCACAAGCTATTATCCATCATTAACCGTAAATTTTTAGGGATTTTTTTAAAGAATTACTTTTATAATGTGATTCAATAGCAACGTCTTAAAATTATATTTCTTAATAGATAACCCATTCGCTGACCCTTGTAAAAAAACTGTTCATTTGTTGTGAAAAGTACAATCGTTTTTTTTTTTGTTAATGAATATAGCGGAGATTCTATATGTATACAATATAGATAGCGCTCATTAGAGAAGTTCTATTTCAAGCAGTGGACTCATTAACGGTAACTCGAAGTGCAAAACATAATCCTAGCTCATCAAAACCACTTCAGCCTTTTGACATAAAAACGCATTAGGCAGAATCTCATTTTCATTTCACAGAGACATGTTCGTATAATTTTAAGCTATCAATTGAATTGTTGCAACGACTATGATCGTTATTGTGCAATGAATATCAAAACAAAACATAATAAGCCCATTAGCGAGTTTTGAAAAAAGAGTTATAGAATGTCGGAAACTAGTGCTACTTATAATATCGGGTCGGAGCAACAGGCCATGGAAAGCGAGTCGCGTGCGGTGACCTGTCGACTTTGGTGCTGAAAGAGCGGCGCAGCGGAACGATGCTTGCGATTTTACGGATCCTAACGATATTTCAGTCCACGATCAGTCAGCTATTGAACACTGTAAAGTTTATATTTGTTGTCTATACCAATTTGATGCGTGAAAACAGAAGGAATAAGTTAATTACAATAAATAGAATCAAACCAAGTCCCTCCGCCCCTTTAGTCCGATCGCGCGCTGGGTACGTTAAGGGCTTTGTTATAGTTTTAATCAAATAGTAGGTGGCTTTATTCTTGAGAAGGCTTTTGTTCGACGTAGATAGCTAGCCATTGGTACCCTGATCATTATTGGCTTATTGATCAAAATATCTGATCACGAGTAGAAGATTAAAATAAAAAACGCGAAAAGCAGTAATTTACAGTTACCTCGGACTACGGGAAAGGAGATAAACATATATCGTCGTTTCTCGTGAATACGGAGATAAAAAAGTGAATACCATCTAATCGCCCGTAAGACTACGAGAGTTGTGAAGCCAATGACAGTAATTTTTATCCCGTTTACGGCCAATAATAAAAAACTATTACCCTATTTTGTCTGTTAACGTAATATTTTATTCATTAATTTATTGAACAAAAATTTTATTAACACAATTGTGAATGATGATTTTAATATAAATGTGGGGAAATATCGTTCAAAATGTATTTCAACACGTTCACTCATTGTATTATAAAAAGCATTCAAGTCTACCAATTTTCTTTTTACTATTCAAACTACTCTGACTAGGAAACTCACCATCTTGTACTGCTAATCCCTACTAAGGCTTTGGTGTACTTTGGCCTATTTCTCTACCTGACTTGAATAACTATATTTCTCTACTTGGACTATAACATATCCGGTCAGAAGTAATGGCTTCTATGTAAAGAGCCCTTATATACGTATCTATAATCTTCAATGTCCAATGCCCTCGTCCAATTAGCAAAGTCTTGACCGAATTCCAAAATTGTTCCTTAATGGTTATGTAATAGAGTAGTTAGCACACAAATTGGTCGGCTTGTTTGCTGATGTTAACACGCAAACGTTAATCTAGTGAATGGTTCAGGTCCTAGAATATGAAAATGATTTATATTTTAGTATATAATTATTTTTATATGCACATGAAATGATACTTTATTATTTAACAATATAAATAAACAGCTTAAGTATTTTTTTGTTCTTCTTGTATACTTTTATAGAAGCTCTATTCTAAATGTCATTTGACATAGCTAATCAGAGTTCATGACCCTCAACGCTACGTCAAGGTCATAATATTATTACAGTTAAACGAAATCCACTTGAAACATCTACGTAGACTACGTGGCATCTGTTGCCAATTTCACAAAACAGTGCGTTTAATAAGTTCGCTTATAAAAATGATGCTACGTTGTAAGATGAATTACCTGAAAGCAGGCTACAAGAAATCCACATAGCGATATCTAATAAAAGCCCTGTATAAAACTATCGAAGTAGATCCGTACTTTTATTACACGGGGCTTAAACGGTTGATCGAATTTAACGAGCAACGTATGTACGCCGGCACTTACCCTCGAATTAGTTCGGATTTTATAGCTGCTTCTATGAGTGCTTTTTGGTCTTATTGTATGGATATAAATCGACTTATCTTTGCAACTAAACATGGACAGTTTGATGAGTTTATTTTCAAACTAAATACATATATTAATCATATGACAGTAAACTAAAACACTAGTGATATCGATAATTTCAAAACGTATTATTTTGTAAAAGTTTTAGTTTGTAAAGCGTGGGGGGGGGGGATAGTATTGGGCACCTGTGTCCTAACAAATATAGGCAAAAAATTCAAACAAATGGGAAAAAATTTCCAAAAAAAACAGATTTGTCGCCAAATATTGAAAAATTAACTTCTCAAAAACCTCTACAGAGGTCTCACTAACATTTTCATTATATTATATTTTTTTCCTACTTTTATGATATCACATTAAAAATATGTGTGGCCCGCAGACGATCTTGAATGCAAAATTTTGGCCCATTTTCATAAACCGTGGGGCACCCTTGCCACAGCCTAACATGCAGGCCAAATGCGGTTAGATAGACATCACACTTACAAAAAATCATAACGGAAATGTCCGAGGCAAGCAAAATTTCTTTGACGTGTTTCACTTCGCTATAAAATTATAGCTAAGTATATTTGATGTTAAAAAGAAGTCACTACGACTGAACATTATTATACACTTCATTTATGTGAATCCGTAATGTCGCAAATGCGCGTAGCAATGTAATATTGCGTAGCGTTACGACGTAGCACATGATAATGACCCTCAAAATGACGTAATTTGCAACTTCCTTATAGCAGATTACGTCATTTACATATACAAAGTGTAATGTAGGTTTTACTTTAATATTTATGATCTCATGTAACACTAGCATTATGAATACAGTGTAAAGTTTGTAAAATATTAAGTATCATTCCCAACGCAGCGCACGTTGAATTATATAAGTTATAATTATAAGAATAGATA
>DVPR01000275.1:0-15131 GCA_018239345.1 Oxynetra stangelandi
ATACCTATATCTGTATTGACCATCGGTCCTTCTGGGAAAGTTAGTGTCGAGCGCGATTTTAACGTGTTTACGCTAAAGATCGTCGCTGGTTGACGTCGCGTAAAGGAACGCAAATATTTGTGGGCGGGCGGTCTAATCGTTTTTGTAATTCTGTGGAAACAGACGCTCTTTGGATTCGTGGCTACCAGTTTTTGTTGGAGCTTGTTTGGTGTTAATGCGGTATGCTCGCCTCGGCCCTTCGAGAAATTTCAGGCAGTGCCCCCCGCACTTGGATTGAACGTTAGCCGAGTCATTACCGCACCGCAATGCTTTTACAACCTTCAAATACAAGTTATTGTGTTTATTACAATTTGCTTTATCGAAGTTATAAAACCTCCAAATTAAAAATTTATTTCCAATGGTCACTTATATATTAGTTATTTTAATATCAACAAATCGCGGTGTGGTACGAAATCTAAGTGCACATATGAGACGTAACCTCGAAGTAAATAACAACAAATTAATGAATAAATATCAAGAGCATGAATTACGCTAAATTGGTATGAGTAGCATCATTCCACGCAGTGAATTATTCTTGGCAGCACCCTCGCAGAATGAAGACGTTCGCTAACGATCGCAAACCGTACCCACCGCTGAACAAACAAGCGCCTAAAGCACATTTTAGCGTATTTACCAACAACTTAACGCCAAGTTTCTTCTCTGATTAGCGTTAGCGCACTAAAATATGTGAACAAACATGAGCAAGTCGATAATTTATTAATATGCCCAAACGCAATGTTTACACAACGCCTTAACGGATTCACCGAGGAATTTCGAGCTTGAACGTATTATTTGTGCAAGCAATTGTAGACCTTCGTTTATGTGTGTTATATGATATATTAGCATGTACCATTTAAACAATAGCAAGAGTTTGTTCAATGTAACGTAATTTCAATTGTATTACCGCACGGTATAGAACTGAAAATTGTATGCAAATAAACATAGAAAGTTCCATTATCCAAAAATATTTCAAGTTCTAATACAAAATTTTAATACAACAGCTACTTACGTACCCGCTATGCAAACGAATAAAGTGATTATTTGAATACATCACGGGGATGTGGCTTTAGTAAATAATACATGGCTGGTTAGAAAATTTGCAAATATTACCAAAGATAATATTTGCATAAACTAAATTATCATCATGCTACGTCAAATATTTTGACATCGACCTAAAATAGTTTCATGTAACAAAATGTTTGTATTGCCGTCATGTTTGTAATGTTTACCGATAAAAGTCTCGTTTTTTATTGTTAACTAATTTATAAAAATAGCAGTTTAATATCGATTTTAAATTAAAATGCATATAATGTATGTGAAAATGTATTTGTCGCAGGGTTAGGTTTTTTTTGGAATGGTTTCTTTTTCACAGTTTTTACATGAATCCTCTTTTACGATAAATGTACTGAATTGATTCATTTGTCTTCATCTTGACACGATACCACGCCAATTTAAATTCGCCGTATTAACGGTGTACTAGTACTGGAATGTATGGGCAATTTATGAAATAATTTAGACACGAACCTATAGTTTCTTTTTCGATTGGAACGATTGCATTATCTTTATCGCGTGGGTGGTGGTCCGTTTGTTGTAAAGTTGAAAATCGTAAAAACGTAATAAAGAACCAGGAAAAAAGACAAACAAGCCTACAGGGTCACATACGAGATGTATAGGCTCCGAAATCGATTAAACTTAGCCACTTTCGCACTCCTCTGTTTTCGGACGTCATAAAACACAAATGTCTTTTATATTTCGTTTTCGTGTGTCCCGATTGGGAGACCGATTTATATGGCAAGTTGAATCGTCGAAGAATGTATTCACCGTAACAATGAAAACATAGGGGATGATTAGTATCGCTGTGAAATAAAGTAATTTTGATTGTAACTTTTTGTCCGAAATAGGTACTTATCATAACAATAGTTGTATTAGATATGAAAAAATACACAAACACATAGAAACTTGTCAATGAAGTACCAGTGTCTTATTCATAGCTTAGATGTATTTTCTTTTATTTTGTTATATGTAATTATCTAATTTTTATGCGTTTGAATGTTTAATTGTTGTAGTGCGTGTTTTTATAACATAAATATATTTGCTTTACTCTTTCTTTCATTCATATTTCATATGCCTGATGTATCAAGAAGTTTATTACGTCATTTTCACTTATATTTCTACTCCTAATATACTTGCAAACTTGCGCTAGATCTATACGGTTGTATTCGGATTCTTATCGATAGTAGTAAGAACATAAGTCGAACAGCACATATCAGTTGTTGATAAAATAATCATC
The DNA here is from genome assembly GCA_018239345.1 of Oxynetra stangelandi. Classification (NCBI taxonomy): domain Eukaryota; kingdom Metazoa; phylum Arthropoda; class Insecta; order Lepidoptera; family Hesperiidae; genus Oxynetra; species Oxynetra stangelandi. Next base: position 2,330 of record DVPR01000275.1, read on the forward strand.
CAGCATCACACTGCGAACAACATCACTAACTAGCCACAAGGGAACCGCAACAATGGCCGTCGGAAATAACGTGTTTACGAGCGAAAACTCGTATTATAGTTAACACAGTATTTCTCGTTGCTTAGACGATATCACACCGTGAAATATGGGTGAATGTACTTTACATGAATCTAAGTTCAGTTAGAGTTAATTATTAATTCGTTATCTGAAGGAATTGTAGGATACGTATTATTTGCAATTTCAAACGCCGGTATTGTTCGCAATCTCAAATATAAGAACGTCGTAAGGTTGTAATGCTTCTTATAGTCATAGAAAACTTTGTCATAACGCGATGCGGTCCCTGAATCTCAGCTGGTGTTTCCGGGAAATAAGTTATTAACCAGTAATTCGGTTATCCTATGAAAATGGCGAAAATTCAAAGTTTGACATTGGAATATATAAACAACACGTGTAATATTTTGTAAAACCTGACAATGACCGTACTCTTTATTTATATTATTGCAAAAAACATTTCCCCTTTATTAACATCCCTTAAATCGCACACTCTTTGATAAACGCGTCGTGCCATAAAGCGATAAAGCCAGGGGTGCCAAAAACAAAACGTGCAGGCAATTTCGCCAACCGCCGCAGGTGTCAGTTTTTAATAAAGCCCCAATCAGTCGCCGGCCGGAAGCGCCGCCATGGCTCTCTTCCGCGCCGGAAATGGAGCTCGTGTTCGCAGCGCCCTCTGTGCCTCCGGAAGCGAACCGTCGCCCGCGGCCACAAGGAGCCTAAATGAACTGCGTTTTTCTACCTACCCCGCAATAAACGTGAATATTAAACTGTTTCTAACTTTGTTTTTCAGTTTCAGGCGCTTTGATGGCTTTTCGAGAGTTCGTTTTCATATTAACTCTGAGATTGTTTTAAGCGTGTGCAACGGAACCATATGTGCTTTGTATTTGGTTGCACCGACAGATGAAAAATATTAGATTGAAATAAAACCCACTGGAAAGTGAGAGAAGTTGAGAATTATAAGAATATTAAATTATGCATATGGTTTGATAATTACTAACCCAGAACATGGTTCAATTATTGGCAAAACATTTGTTAACATAATAATATGTATGCATTTATGTATATTCGATGTCAAAATTTTTAACCAGATGCGCCGTTTGCGTTATATTATTGACCAGTGTTACATTTTATAACAATGCAGCGATGTACACATTCAACTAAAGCTACATATATTTGTAACTCGAAGCTCATTCCACGTTTGCGGAATAACAAACAGCGGAAGAAGAATTAGCGAATAAATCAAGCCGCGCGCAGCGCTGCAGCGGACAAATTGCGTATTTTATCTTTTACACTACACGTCTCGTATTAGTTAATATATACACGTAAACTGTATAAATAACCAGATCTGAGAGTAAACGAGCTTGTACAAACAACTACAAAGTGCCCTGTCGTCTGATTTACCACTAACTTTACTATAGATTTCCGATTGTAATCGGTAGGCCTTTTCTTAGGCCTTGAATGCGGCTTTGTAACTTTTCATGTATCCGCAGTTTTTTGATCGTTATCTCCACTAACTTAAAGTTAACTGTTAGTGGAAATAATGATTATAAGAGTTCTCCCGGAATGTGGTAAATGAATTCTAAGCCAGTGGTCTATAGCTACTTTTAGGTTTTTTTTAAGAATCTATGTTAAAAAACATATATGTTGCGTATTATGTAACATCTTATATTTAAAGTATTATTCACATTGCTTAGCGACAGTCAACGAACATATAGATACGATTGAAAATCATTACTAAAACCAGTCATATCTACAGCTCTCCATTAAGACCGGACGTCTCTATTCCCTTATGTACACACTTTACGATGTGCCGTAAACGGTTGAATGAATATTTATTAATAGAATTATGAATAAAATTAGCAGTGACATCAGAGAGCTGGGGTGTCGATAAAATATCAATTTGAGCGGCGGCCCAAGGCGGCTCTCGTTCAATTTTAATATACACTCAAGTCGAATAGATGTTTATAAGAGACGACGTAATATTAATACATAGATATATAAAAGTTCATAATCATTATGTATAGTGTGTAATTCGCTTTTAATCGAACCTTAAAAAGCTAAGGACAAATATAAGAGTACATTACTTACATAAGCATCGCTGCTTGAAGGCTAAATCGTTTTGTCTATGCAGTTGCAATATATGAGTATACGAGTATGCTGCACATGCTCAGTTTGACAGTTCAAACTGTAACCGACACGCAGGAAGTACACTACAAGACTGCAGCGCAAATAGCTGCAGCAGTGTTAGACAATCGGTTAGGCATCTGTTTTTGTAATGAATTTATAATGTGAAACTAACACACTAACTAAACATTCCAAATTATAATTGTTTTAATATTTTTATGTTCCATATGCTGGCAAACAGAATGAGCTATTTTGTGGTGAGTGGCCATCGTTGCCCGTGAACGTTTGCCTCACCTACCCATAGGCAGCCGATGTTGAACACTAAACTAATCCATAATAACTGCATAAGATTATATATAATAATTTATATTTTTATTAGATCCAGACAGAAAAAAGATGCTTGTACTTATCATGAAAATATTTGTCCTATGTGGCAATCGAACCGATGACCCTCGGCTCAACAGTTTCGCTAACCACTGTACCGACGGATCAATCAAACATATTTATGTACATGCTTACCGTCCGCGGTGACTGTTTGCAGGGAGCTAATTATATATGCTTTATATTAACAATAAATAATCGAGACATTATATCAAGTGGATAATTATTCACCAAATTATACTGATTAATGAATCCGTTTCGAAGTTTTTTTCTTCTTCTTTCGTTCTTATGAAGCTATAAATTATCATAGGTTATAATATTAATCATATCTATAATTACTACATCAGAACGCCTGTCTGCCCAAACACCTCCAGGCGACAGACGGAATATTAATTTTCGACATAGTACAATGAAATTATAGAGGTTTCCTAAAGAAAATAGTTTTTTTTTAATAAAGAAAAATCAAGCAGGCAAGAACATTTGAATATAAAGTTTTCTGACGTCTTCGTTTTTTTATTTTATGCAAGTAGCAAATGCAACGTCGCTTGTCTTGATGTTATGTGTTCGCCGCAGCTGCAATATACCACAAGGAAAACAAGGAAATATATTCACGCTGAATATATTCCAGGAACAATTTGCATGAGATGAAAATTTAAGTCAACATTAAAATCCGAAATGCATAGATTTAAACCGCCGCCTCTGTATCACAGTGATCTGTGCTCGCGGTAATCGCGCAACCGGCTGACCCATTAAAAGTCTATTATGGTATTTGCATATTTGATAAACAATCGATAAACGTCCCTCGGCCCACGGCTATATTAATTATGAGTCGTATAAGTTACCGGCTTCGTCCTCTTGTGTGCCGACCGGCGAGTGAGCGGCGAGCGATGAAAAGTGACACAATTGTTTTAACACATCGAGAAATTGTCATGGCGGTAATTACATAGCAGATTTAATATAGTAAGTGAGTTACGTTTTTAATTAACTGTGTATAATTTATGTAGGACTAATAACTTTGCATTTGTGTTTAATACCTATATACCTACATATGTTGCTGAATAAAAAATAATATATGAATAATTTGTTTATATACATAGTTAAACATAGTTAAACATTCACCCCTGTATTTTACAATCTAACAATATAGTTTGTTTTGTTTTGCAAATATTGACCGGCCTATAAGTAATATGGTAACAGTTACGCAATGTAAATCTTGAATTAATATTTATTTATTGTTTAAAATACCTTCCACTCACTCGCCTCTATCGACGACCCGCTATAGAACACGTAATTGATATTTTTTCCTACGAGCTACCTTGTCAAGAAACTTCAAGGTCGCTCGCATGGTAACGTCAAACCAATGTTTTATTGGACAGATTGAACGCGCGTTAGGACCGATGTAGAAAAAATACATGTGAAGTGGTGACCAAAGCCTGATTCAGATGGAAGTATGTTCTTCTCTACACCAAAACAAGCACGGTTGAAGGTTAAATGTACTAGAACTATTTTAACTAGTGGATGAAAAGGTTATGATTTTGTGTGTGCCATCAACGTGGTATATCATGACGTCAGACTACCTCTATGTGACTGTAGATCCGTTTCTTGTAGTGGAACATCTTTTATAAACTAATTTACAACTAGATAAGACAATGTATTATCTTCTAAGCGTTATATATGTCTTAAAGCAGAACTGACCAATATCAATAATATTACTTAGCTTCGACTCATAAATTCATAGAAAATTTGAAAATTAAAGATAACAAAGTCACATCTTTCAAAATGTTGACTGCACAATTTATAAAATGTGTATCTGTAATTACTGAATACATACCACCAGTCATTAAAATAAGAATTAATTATTTAACAAATCTCCGAAATCATTATCATCAAAATGAATACAACGCCGTTTTACAACTCGTTACTTCATGCCATCGATTCCGAAAAGGCATTATGTTAAATCGACACGATATATTGTATTAATTCTAAACATCGATACGATGTTATAAATGGCCATCGTAAAAATATAATTGTCAACGCGTTGTGTTCGAATGGACGGTGAATCGATTTTTTACGGTATCACTCGATCCAATGAACGGTAATATGCAAATAGCGGATGTAACGAGTTAATGCGCGATTACAACTTACTTTCTTTATTTATTGATGATAATGTAATTTTGTTTATAAAATTTTTGTTGTTAATGTATTACATGGGTGTCTATTTTATTGTTTCTACATTGTACAATGTTGTCAGATTTGTACCATTGAATAAGCGACAATTATGGGATGTTACTCACGTTTCGTCTGTTATAAATATTTTACATGAATATATATTTGAAAATTAATTCAATAAAAATACGGTTATATTATTTTTATATCACAATAAATCATAAATGTTGTTAAAACAGAAAATACTTAAATATTTATTGCTTCTAAATAAATACATAACTTAGCAATGACATATTTTTCTTTATTGATGTAAAATATCCTTATAGGTATATTTCATGCAAAACATTAAAAACTACGACGGAAATTGCAACTACCATTTTAATTTGGATGTTTTTGGAACGCAATAAATTCAATATGAAGGTAACTATTTGAAGGCTCGCGTGTTTTGCAGCTATCATGTTCGCATTTGGCCGCAGTCAGCTAAACGAGCATGTGGGTGTAGCGACGATTAATAAAAATCGATAAATTATTGACTATCGTTACAAAAAACACTGTGTAATTGAGGTTGTTGTGAATTTATGGTGGTATTGGCATCTCTGATGTGGTGGAACTGATCGCGCGTAATTATTAGATTAGCATTTTTACGATATTTCGTTACCTCACCGGAATATTGGAAGATTGCTATCTGGCTTCGCAAGCAGAACATATTTGTCTTAGTTCGTAAAAAATATTTAACTACCTAATAAACAATATGGCTTACCAAAAGAACAAAATTTAACGAGGTAGTAAAACATTTTAGGCCACAATACATTATTATAGAGAAATATAAATATTTTAAATATTGATTGACACTTGGTAGTGTAATAGCTTGTTATTCAAAAGTGTATTTGTTACCCTTACTGTTATTTATAAATTTATACCGAAAACTCTTAATGATTTAAGAAAAGACTCGTCTTCTTAAGTGTCGCTGTCAAGTCTTACAATTGTATTTGACCTAAACAAGTAGCCATACATTAAGAGTTGATACAAATCGTTGTTAATAACACAAATTTAACTATAGAAAACGTTACCTTTGCCCTTCGTAAATTTCAAAACCATAGTAAAATCTTAATATCCCAAATATCATTCTAACCGGTCGCATTAAGTTTTCAAAGCTTTATTAAAACAGTTTTTCTGATTCTGACCATGATTCTATAAATATTTTGCAAACAAGGAACAAATTAAAATCGTGCTTCATAAAAAAACCCAACTTTTACGATAAGTTGTTATTCCAATCGACTGACTAGACTAGTCCGCTGGAGAATGATTATTTCTCTTTAATTTTTTTTAAATTATTATATTCGTTTTTTATTGTTTTAGTACCTAGTTTTAGTTTTATTACCGCATGGTTCCCAATATTTTTCGTACAATCTGAGAAAAATATTCAACAATTCATTCAATACAAATACATTATTTTTCTATTCCACATCCGACTCGAAGGATCATATCCACATTTAGTACGAGTATTAAATACATATATTGTATAAATGCATCTTCGCTTTTACTATTATATGCTTTTGTTTAAAATACCAGCATACATAAAAAACGGATTGACCATCTACTGTACCATAGACGTCCCAAGCATGGCTCTAACGAAATGGCCCAAACGATCATACATAAATTAGCATATTTCAATTAACATTATCATAGAATAAACATTGTTATCTAACTTTGTTGCTTTCAATATTCACCGTCCCGGTTATCTACTTAAAGTATATTCACTATTTTACAATGCCATAAAATAATACCGACATAATGCCATCTAGCAAATGAGCTCACGAGCATATAAATGCTATTATTATAAAATTACAAACTGCCGATTCGTTTTTAATAACCCATATGAATATTTACGATCGAGATATTTATTGAATGATCACGAACGGAAAATAAAAAGCGACAATCTTTTGAACAGCGCCATAACCGTAAATAATGGAGTTACGAGTTGAATCGTTAAGCAAGGGAAGCCGAACTTGAAGCTAGACTACTAAAGATTATCGTAAACTTGCTAGTTACAGATGGCTAACAAGCTCCGTCTCCTGGATTTACTTAGCATTTTTAGTGACAAAGTAGTGTGCAACGCTGCAACATTGATATCTATGAAGCTGCAAAAAGAAATATTTGTTGATGTGATGCTAACAAAATGTAAAAATTATCTGATGGTTTGAGTTTATGTAGTGACCTATTAAATAACGAAAACATTAAGGCAAGAATTTTATTTGAAATTTAAGATAGGCGAAGAGCAGTTAAGAGTGATGATTTATTTACTTATTAATAGAAAAGATGCAAAGAAAATGAATAAAACCTTTTGCGGAACATAGATGCAATTAAACATTTCTTATAATACAGCAGAGGGGTAAAATACTCTACATGTACCTATATATCTAAATCTTTCATCTCCTATAAAGCAGCAGGGTACAAATAGAAACATCCGTCATTATCACAAATCAAATTCCAGCGTAATCACAGACAGCTGTCAGTTAGAATAGTAATAATAATTAATTGTGTGAGAAATACAGAAACACCTAAGGAAATAAAGGAATCGAAATTCGGCAACCCCCTCTCCGTTAGGAAGCAGATCTGTGATTCCCGCCTACCTTATCTTATAACTTTAACTTAAAAATAGATTCTTTGAATAAGACTGAGAAATAACAGCTAAAACTCTCCCTTCAGTAAAGGAACTAACTTACAGGAGATAAATATAAAGTTACAAAGGCTGATATCAACATAAATTAAATGTTCTAGTTCACATTTAGAACTATTCCACACACATACGGCAAAGAAATTTTCAGCAATTTGCATACATATGAATAAGAATTAAGGCGCATTTGCCATAACTGTTCAAGGAACAGCCGATAGAGATAAAAGGGCAATGTCATCTCGCTCCTTACAAGCAGAAATGGAGTCACAACTCCACTTAACGTTTTATGACGTCATTTATTTTATTTTTATGACCCCAGTTTTTACTACCGATCGCTCTGTATGACGGCTTACTACCCGTGTCATGAATATGTGAACTTAATACTTCGCTGTTCGGATGATATTGAACGTTTAATTATGTGTTTCTATTATTCACTCAATTCTTGGTAATGTAACAGTTTTTCATAGCCACACACCGTAAGTTTACACTGTGTGACATTTTGAAAAGACATTTTTAAGTATCAATACAATATTACTCACATGGCTGGATCATGTCCAAGTGTTTTTTTACTTCTATTAGGATCCTTAAGAAAGAATCATATTAGTTGAAGCCGAGGCGTTTTATATAACTGTTGTCACAAAGTATTCAACCGTATAATAACATCCTGACATTTGAAATGTACGAATACGAGTACAGGTAAACGAAGGTACCTTTCGATTAAAGTTTCACGACTTTTTAATACCTTCCCTTAAGCTACAAAGAAGTGGTACTAACGAATTACATTTACATTACTTTTTAGATCTCTATTAATTCAGCGTTAACGATATTTTTTTAATAGTCTTATAAAAATGATCAAGCATCTTTCGAATTTTGTAATAGAATAGCCGCTGTTATTTTTAATAAAGTCGTGGTACGTAGACATTTAATACAAACATAGATAAAATAAAAAAATTAAACCTGCGCTATCTCTATCCACGCAATTATAGACAGCAGATTTCTTCGTTGATAACGTTGGTAGAAACACAGACTAATTAAGCAGCATGAGTGAAAAACAATTACAGAAAGGGCGACGTCAATACTATGTTGTCTCGAATAGTAATTTAACAAACCGGTAACAATTTCGCAAATGCAGCAATATATTTATGTAACTTCTCTGCATAGCAGATACTGCAGGAAAACTAAAAAGAAATCACAGCGAAATAATATTTATCTTGAAAACATTACTGAATCGTTTCCACAAAAAATACAGAATGCACTTAGGTATACGGGAATCTAAAAACAGTGGACATGAAACATTAATGCTGTCACTAGACAAATGATGTAGACACTGCAGTATTTGCTGTCAACCTCCAGGATTATTGACTCACTCCACCACTAACGAGGAAATAGAAACGATAACAGATAAAATTTTCTTCAGAAAAATTGCATATGAAGTTAGTCCTGCTGTTGACAAGTTGCATAATGTGGTAATTTTTTTCTCAGTGATGAAAGAAAGTTTTGCCAACAATGGGATTTAAAAATAACATATGAAAATAACGTATGTAAGTATCCATCCGATTATATTAATCTAATGAAGATGGAAACTTCAGGTCAATTTTTTTTTTAATATGCTCCTGCATTCATATGCGTTATACATATTCGTTTGTATTGTTCTCTTTAGGTTCTTTTGCTTTTACATGTTTAGTTTTGAGCTGATATAACAATGAATCATCACTCTAAGGTATGTATATCCATTAACTTGAACAGTTATTAGTCATTTTAGATTATTGTTACATTTTTACACAAAGATCTCGCTTAACTATCTTCTCGTCCGCGGACAACTGTGTGACAAGTCTCGAACTTATCCAGACGCAGTTATTTATAAAATCGGGGAATCAATAATGTCGATAAAATGTGTAAATTTTATTTCGTCCGAAAAAATGTAGTCCAAATTGGTACCAGATTTATGGAGTAACCTCATGAAAAATTCATCTGTCTGACTGCACCGCTAGTGCGGAGTTAGGAGTTTTTGTCATGTCGATGGATATTTTATAAAAAGGAAATGACTGACAATCGTGCGATACATCAACGACAACAACAACCAACGGAAACGTACAAACAACCGGGCAGGTATGTCGGAAAGACAAAAATATCGAATGAAGGTATTTAACGGAATGCATTGGCCCGTAGGTGCAGTGGTTAGTAACCTGTCTGCTGCGCCGGGGTCTTGCGTTCGATCCCCACCCAGGACAAATACTTGTGTGATGAACAAGCATTTGTATGGTGCCTGGGTGTAAAAATATATATATTTATATAGTTTATCAGCCGTCTGTCTGATTACCATAATGCCGGCAATGGTTTAGTGCCTACTTTGGGATCAGATGGCCGTGTGTGGAATTGTCCCATGATATTATTATTTTCAAAATGTATTTCTATTCATCAAGCCGCAATACTTAACAAAATAATTTATTTTCCAATTTACAGTTACTAAAAAGAAAAGCATTTATAACATCACTGAGTTAAAAATATCTTAATTCAACATTAGCTAATGCTGTTTCACCATTAATACAATAATTTTAAAAGTTACGAGAAATTCAAAAGGAAACAAAAATTATTTTGTTGACTTGATTTCAAGTGTACCTTTTATGCAGTGTGCCTTTTAAACATAGATATAAATAATGTAGAAAAAATATAATATGTGTATTATAGACCTCTAAACAAATGTAACCTCGCTGCGGTTCTATAAACGGCTGAAAGATTGATTTTTGTTCTTAAAACAACTACAGCTTTAATATTATTCACGTATTGGAAGTTAACAATCAAAAAAAGAGCCCAAAAAGTATATGCGTCCTTAAAAACCGCCAAAAAATCTCAATCAAAGGCTCCGGCGGGATCCTAACGAACTTTTTACCGTCATATTAGATTTATCGACGTATCTGGAGGCGGGCGGACGTCGTGCGATGAAAGATTCATGGGACACAGCAAAATCAATGTAGCGGCGACACATTGTTGATAAATGGATGGTATTATATGCAGTTGTTTGCAACTTCCATCCGTATAATTCTTACATTTGAGCGTCCAGGTCGTAACTGAATAATTCTTGTACTTGAAATCGTTATGACCTTGCACGCTGACATTGTGTACCGTTCAATTGTTGTATTCGTCTATGGTCTCTCCGGATAGGTTGAAGTATGATATCGGATTTAGTAGAAGAAGACAGCGGGTAGCCTGATCACCTGATTCTGTGATCTTCACAACGCTTTACTCAACTTCCGACAAAATTGAATGTCTAAAACCATCAGTCACTGAATCACTACCGCTTTAAAACTCAGCATACTTTTCCCTCTTAAACAAATGTCTCGATTCAACCCGTTTGTTCCCAAGTTATAAGTACATCTCTGAATTTTTCCTTGCTGGGTCTTGATTCTTTCACAATTAATAATAATATTTCTTTATTGTCTGAGAAAACCTTAATTTAAATGTATATATTACAAATATACAATATAATTAATGTAATTCCTTATTTTAATAATAATTAGGGGCTGCCTCTATGACATTTTACCACGTTGTTCCCATGACAGTTAGTTAGTTATACATATAATTATGGTGTTGACTAATGGAATAGTGGCTAAGAACCTGTCCAGACCCCCGAACTGTTAAGACCCCCGAACTAGACTGATTAGCGCCTTGGCACGGACACATTTGTAAAATATTCTCACCGCAGACGCCTTGGTCCCTTTTATAAGATCCCGAACAGCCCAACGTTACTTAACATTACATATCGCATCCAATCTACCAGCGCTTCTAAACCACGAGTGGTCATTCATATTTTAAACGCTTATTTGTTTTCATAACATAGATAATTAAAAATATATCACCATGTTGTATATATATATGTATAAGAAAAGCATTTATAATTAATTTTATTAAAATTTATTACATTAAACCTCGAAATAATTATTACGTCGTTATCATTAACAAGACAATAAAATCATATATTACGTTCATTAAACTCGTTATTGTTATTATAAATAATGAATACCAAAAACATTTCGAATTAAATATCTTTGAATATATTCACTTAAAAGAATGACTTTCTGTCATTAGGAAGTTAGTTTCTGTCATTATTAACCATTTACTCTCAAACTTTACGCCTATTAACTTGCGCGCAAGTAAACTAGACAATTGTTTTTCTATGTTTCATCGCAAACTAAGTCTTTAATTTTATCGAAATGAGTCAAGGGTTTTAACGATAATATACGAGTACGTAGCAGATATGCAGACAGTCTGTTACATTTTCTTGTTCTACCTTAACTTGTTATTTATTTAGTATTACAGACATACTTTTAGACATTAAAAGTAATGTCCCATTGCGGGATATAGGATTCACCAAGCTGCTCCATTGCCAGTTGTATGAACATAGAAGGTGTCAAAAAATCCTAAATAAATAAAACAATATTTATTTAGGTTTCATCAATAAGATCTATTTCGTTTCTGTTAGTGCCTTATTTTATGTGTGTAGAGATTTTTAGAAGGTTTGTTGTTTAAAAGATTTTCAGTTTTTTTTATCAATTAAATACTTTATCTTTACAAATTCTTATAGGGACTTCATAAATGATGTGTGTTTTATAAATGTATAAGACTAATGTGGCTTGTTGGCTGCGATGGGTCTTCCCGCAACCGCGGCGGGCCCGGCAGCGCGCCTGACTCCACCAGGCCGGCTTGGTGCGGACGGAGATTGATGTGGATGTATAAATACTCAAAGGTGTTCCAGAAAATAACGGAAAATAGCTGATTTAAATTTTAAGTTTAATTATATAAGAAATATAACAGAATTAGGTATGCATTATTTATTGCAATAATTGACAAAATATTTGAATAAATTAATATTACCTAATAATTATATGTAACAACAATAATTCTATCATTATAAAGATTGAATAATACTATTGAAAACAATAATAATAAATCAGACTATATTATTTATTTTCATCACAATAGTAAAAGAGATTTTGTTTACAATCAAGCGTATTTCTTAAATAAAATAAAATAAAAATAGAAACAATATGTAACCTACAGAAGTTTTACGTTTTACATGACATACAAGTATAAATGGTTTATCTCCAGCAGTGGATTACTACCGACGATAACGATGATCAAGAATTCTAGACTACACGAGGAAACCACAACTACATTATTTAATAAATGCAAACATTATTTTAATAATAATTTGTTCGCAGTAGAAATAAACATAGCGGTATTACTGTTCCAGGTGAACTATATAGAAAGTCTGTCTCTTATCTGTCTCATTAGGAAACCCTTTTTTTTTTTTTTTTTTGGTTTATCCTCGGGGAAACGCTCATGCTTCCCCCCCTTTCGGGGACTCCAGGGGGGGTATGTGGGACTCACGGGCCTGTAAAA
>DVPR01000276.1:0-15127 GCA_018239345.1 Oxynetra stangelandi
TACTTCGTGTATCTATATGTGTGTAAAAAGTATTCACTACGTCCCGGTTATATTGAAAGACAAGTGAACATGCGTGGTTGGCGACATTGCCGTCAATGTACGAGCTCGTTGAATGTCAATGATCTCGTTGCATGCAGGCGTTTTATTCCCACATATTGCCTCCAAGACACAACAGTATGAAACTTCGCTATCTCACTACTTTATTGAATGCAGACCGACCTACTTACATTGTTAAACATTTTAAATTAACTTTGATTTTAATATAAATATATCCTTACTATCATTTAACGCCTTTATTTTTGTACAGAAGGCAATAAATATTAAAAGAACTAAGTGAATAAATTTAAAAACTTTAGTATGTTTTGCACGAGTATATGTTGATATATTCTTTTTCATATATTTTCTTATTACTCATTGATTTTTAATACCATAGCTTCATAATAAAATCATAGCTTCGCTGTTATTTTAGATATTCGGCATAACAACGCAAAGTTAATATGACTTAATAAATGTTTTTATGATTATTACAACCGTATTCAGTCCTAAAAGTTATTCATGTTGACTTGGAGCTTACGTGGTGCAGCCTCTAATAGATATATTATTTAATCACATCAATTAAATACCATTCAGCTCAAGATTAGCCAGTGCTAATTATCTAGACGTCGCTCACCTGACCCTTCTCCTACTGAATCTTAAGGGTCAATTAATGACATCCTAATATTTTCTTCTGCCATTCTTATAATTTATTTTCACATAGAAACAGTTAAAACTTTATAAAGTTAAAGAAAAAAAAAGTTAAGAAATCATTTGATATTTAACTAGTTTTTGAGTTTTAAAACTATATATACTATCCGTTTTTATGTGCTTCCATCTGACATGAGAATACAATACAATTATTCTTTGTTGCACACCGTTGAAGTATATTACATAGCAAATTATATTGGTTTGAAGTAATGGAGAAGGGAATAGAAGTAAAGTAAAGGAGAAACATACAAAGGCGATCTTCATCGCTAATAAGCGATCTCTTCCTTTGAATAAAAATCAAAAGTATAAACAAACAAATACCAGGGGGTAGCGGGTTTCAATTATTAACAATTATTAATATACTTCATTCCAATAACTTTCAAATTACAGTTTTTTTTTCCTTGACCAATATAACATCTGAGTTTTACACGTCCAAGTTATTTCACGTTGACCCACACAAAAGGAAAACTTCACTAACGTGCCACCGAAATAACCATATTTTATATTACTGCGCGTTACCTATAAATTCAGTGAAAAAAGAGCATTTCGCGAGATACCATAATATAATTAATATCGGAGAGTATAAATAAGGCTGAAGTTAGAAATTAATTAAGTTTACTTTAACAGACAAAGACAAGGCAATTTAGGTAATAACTCTACTTAAGTTTATTGGATTTCCTAGAATAAGCTGTACCGGCAAATTGCGTAGGTGATCTAAAATATTTAATAGAGTAAATAGGTTGAGGACCTACGAAATTTGTCATTTTAACTTATTTAATTGACTGGCTCGCTGGTGCACTGGTTAGTGAGACTGAGTGTTTAACAGCTTGCTTAATGGACAGACGTCCCAAGATTTGTGTTCATTTACACACTCGTAGCTCGTGTACTTATTCGTATTTTTTCACTAAAATTCTAAAATTAATAGAATCATATAAATGGTTAACGATAAAAACCTAGAATAAATTAAACTCAATATAAGGTCCCTTGCCTACCTTTTGGATGACGCTTAAGAGTTTTTGAATATTATTTACAGATAGAAGGTCATTTCATTTTGTCTAAAACCCGAAGATTGGTTCGGTAACTTCTATTCCAGTTTTCATTCTTCTGCCACCTTATTTTTAATATCTCAACCTTGAATTGCATTATACATATGTTACAAAATAGATTTGTATACAAAATACAAAATTTGTATACAAAAAACTAAATTATTTTGTTTTTCACAGCATCAGCTTCGCAGCAGATTTTAATGCATCAGGATACATTTTAAACCTGCCTTAAGTTCCCTTCAACGATTAGCAAAGTTATTTACCTTTCTAATTTCGTCGTGTCGGTCTCTCCTTCCATTAGTCCGTGTGTCACCGTAATTGTTCTCCCTATACTATTGGTATTGTATAGATTAAATGTAGACGGTAGGCACTGTCCATGAAGAAGTTCACAATTGTGTGAAACCAAAAAGTAAGATTTGCAAGTCATATGTGTAAATCAAGGCGAAAACTTTGTTGAATACATTATATTTTGTTTCTTTAGACGTAATGAATATTTTAGTTTACAATTAAATTTGTGACAGACTGACTGACTACTGACAAACATTACTGTAACACAGATTTACATAAAAAATGTGTGTATCAAAGGCAGGGATATAATATAAACATACCACATTATTTACTTATAGTAAACCTTTTTAAGCCTTTACATTTATAAAAAACATTTTAATTAAATTCATAGGTGTACGAGCTTAGGGCTCTTTACCTTCCCTGGAAACTAATATTTCAAAGCCATGCAATCAAATAGGCAGCATAGATTCTATTTCAATAAAGAAATATTAAATCATCTATAATTAATAACGGTGGAATTATTTGCTTGAATGGAATTTTATAGTTTAATACATTTTTATCACAAATTGCAACAATCAAGAGCCTCCGAAACTGGCGTGTTTGCATGAAGAGACTGATGAATGTAGACGAAGCACGAAAGGTTTGTAGGGACAGATATGTTTGGCACTCAGTACTCTCTGCCTACCCCGCTAGGGACCAGACGTGATGGTTATTTAATTATTTACTTGCAACAATCTTTTTAGTACCGTCAAAGTAACAATTTGAAATATTATTCCAATAAATAGTATTTAAATAACAATTTAAATTCCGATCATGATGCAAAAAAATTTCGAATTTCAAAAATAGACTATACTAGAGCTATTTGTTGGTTATTATTCCATAAAATTTTATTGAGAATAAACATTTTTGTTATTATTTTCCTGAGCTATTGCGATTCCTTAACAGGAACCTCACGGTTCCCCGGGGATTCGCGGCCTAAATGTTGAAAAACACTGCGGTAGAGAAAATGAAAAAGAAACATATTGGTGCGTTCATTGTTATTGAAAAGATACATTATTTTGATCCAAACGAATACATTGTTATAAGTAAAGTATGAATTTAAATATCTTAAATGATTCTTATAAAGGTTTTGAAAAAACATAGTACTATTCATTTGTGACAAGATGACAATATAATATTTACATTTCATCTCTCATTTCATTCTTTCCTTAAATATATATAGGTATATGTATATAATTTATGTTGAAATTAATACATTATAATTAGTCCTTTCATCTAATTAATAGATACTGTTAAAATTAAATACAAGTCCTTCCAAATTCCAATAAATAGATTACTATTATAATTAAATAATATATTTTAATTAATAATATATGACATTCAAAATTAAAATATTAATCCTTTTATATGCCAATTTATAGATGACTAATAAAATTTAATATCAGTGATCATTGCCAGACCGTTGTTTTATTGCTAAAAGGGGGGGCGAACTGAAACATTTAGGAAACAATTTCAATATTTTATCTGGCGTCGTCGCCTGCCATTACGCCCGACTATACACGTTACACGATTATGCAAGACCACAAGAGCGGCCACTATCGCACCGTTTATTGCTACATTTATGTGCCTTCCACAAAACTACGACACGGCCTCCATTGTTCCAGAGACACTGTGCAAATATATATCACTTTACCACGCTATGCCATTGAACTTACAATATAACCCTCTGGTAGATATTGTCTCTAATGAATCATTTTGCTTACGTACACACATCCGGTTCTTGTTCGAGCGCCGTTCAACCACATCTCCTGGTATTACCTTTATAAAACAGATTATTTACTAAACAGATATAGAACAACGACAAATCATTCAGTAGACAATTGCCGGGATTTCAGATGTACATACATATATATCAATAGTTATTAATTTTGACAAAAAGCCCAATTTAATATATTCAAGCTTTGCATTTGTCTTATGGTTAAAAATATTGACATTTATAAATTAAAATATAGGTAAAATAAAAAATATAGAACTAAAAAATAAAACTAGAGATAGTAGTAGGTACTCTAAAAAAGATTTCTCAGTCATGACATCCTAACACTTGTTCCAATTTTGCATAGTGAGCTATGAGAATATTCATAAAATATGAGATATCTTGGGATGGATCTTTATATGACGAGACAACAACATCTTGCGGGAATACTATTCTTCATCTGAATTCTTTCAATACATTACTTTCGAATTTAATTTGATAAACGAATTTATTAAAATATATAATAGTAAATTAGGTGCTTTTAAATTCGTTTCACAAATACCCCATCACCCTTGTCTCCTACACACTTCCAAAGTACAGGAAACAACAAAAAGTAATTACATTATAATGGATGAATTGTCACTAGAGTCGGACGAAAATCTTGCCAATTCGAAAGCAAATACGATTAACAATCCACTTACTATAATGAAACCCACAATCGATGTTAATACTGACAGTTAAAGTGATCAAAGCAGGAAATCCAAAACAATTTCATTTGAGTTCTTCAATTTTATTTAATCCCAGGAAAGTCGCCACGACCTGCGGGGCTCAAGCAATTTCCTGCAGGGGCAAGGGGGTGACGGGAGGCGGTTGAAAAACGAGAATTACACCATTCGCTAATTACAGCAATCAGTTTAATGTAGTCGACAAGACCGAATTGAATGGGATCCGGCCAATGCCCGCCTTATAAACAGCCAGCGTTCTTTTTAATCAACTACGAGCAACATTTTCATACTATCATCCATTCCATTACCTTATTTTGCTTATTAAAAATTTAATAAATAGAATTTTAATTTGTATAAGTAGTAATATTTTTAAAAGTGCGCTCTGACTCTTGACTTTGCAGATGCGCGTGTAGTTTTATCCTTATTAAAATTTTGCTTTTTCGTCAATGAAAATTAAATAAGAGTTGACAGTTAGTTTATTTACTGCAATAAAATTGAAAACATCGGTTACATGATAGTAAGAAAATTATTGTAGCTACGATTTGATACGGTTGAAAACAATGCAAAAATATCCTGAGGTTGGTGAAAAATTGGGACGCCTTATCTGCGTGCCATAACAATACCGCGCTTTATATAATGGAACGCCAGCTCAAACACATGTCACGTGTATTTTACGTGATTGAGTCGCACCTGCGCATAAAGTTGATCTCGTACACGTTGAACAGATTGATGAAACGCGTTAGAATTTCTTATGTAATTATCAACAGCGTGATTACAAGTGCTGCTTCTTCTTTACCGCTGCATAGCTGTCTGAACAGATGTCTAAAGATACTGAAACGAATTGTCTATCCAAGCAACATATTTATAATTGTAATCAAGTACAAGGATAATTTATTGGCTATGCTTAATGTCAGATACTGGATACTTGAGGTCCTGACGTTTGTCGATAGACGGAAATTGTATATTCCACACCGCAGTCTCTGCTGTGTTCTACATGTTTTATTTACAGCGAATAGGGTCTAGCGCGGGTGGTTTTTTTTCTATTGCTCGTTTGGCAGGTAACAAATTTACTAGTCCTGTTTTATTTCACTTTGTCGACTGAAACTGTGTCTGCGATTTATGTATTGAAGCCGTGTGCGGCGTGTGTAAATCAATCGGTTGGGATTTTCTTACTAGCTCACTTCGTACACTACTATTGGCTAGTACAAAACTTGTAACCAGTACTTCGGGTAGCTTATTGTAGAATTTGTCAGCTCTCAGTCAGAACTTCAGTTTTTGTCAATTAATATATAATCTACATACATGCAAGTAGACGTAATACATGATTGTAATTTCCACTTTCAATGTTTGCATTTCCTTTCTATTTAGACCATGTTAAATATTTCAAATCACGCCGCCGTCAATTTCTGTTATTAACGTGATATATTTTTTCAATAATAATAAGACGCTGTAAAATAACCAGAATTATTTGGGGTTTTTTTATAGCAACAAAGTGCCTTCCACTATTCACGCCTTTGTAAGGAGCGAAAGGAATCATTTATAACCGATTCGAAGTCGAGGTTGAATCATTTACTTCACTACGCCTGTATTAAATAAAATCGAGACTCGAATCGGCAGTGACAGTTACTCTGCCCTACCTGCCTTCTTTCATTCGACGGCGCCGCACGCAACCTCGGTATCCACTATTTATTTCACTTTATGTGTCAGCGAGGTGCGATTCACCAGAATTTACACCAACCCTTTCAAACGATTTAATCCTCCGCCCTCACGCTTACCTTTACTTCTTGCGTTAAAAGTAAATTCTATTCTACTCGTACACAAATTTAAACTTCTTTCACGAAATGAACAATACAGCCTCTTGTAAGCTAATGCGTTTTATGAATTTATAACGCTAATGGAAATTTTAATCCCTTTAATACGTGATATTTTAAAATCGTCCAATAAAAATGAGTATCCAAACCACGAGCGTGTAAACAATGTGTCGTACTGGAAATGAATGAACAGTGCGCTTTTTTCCACAATACTTTTGCCGGGGGCTGAATGCGACCCCTGAAGGGGCACCGTTTGAGTATAAATGAGAGGCGGAACAATAAAATACGGATTTTTAAGGCTGTACGGTAACAAATTGCGAGTTGCTACGTTCGCGACTCCGCCAAGAGATGAGCTCTGGCCCCTACCATGGGACGCGACTTTTCAGGCAGTAACGTCATGTTCGCGCCTTGTTCATGATGGCGTGATCGGTTAACTAAATAACTGGTCCGAATGTCCTCGTTATTTGAATACGCACGTGATCGCTTTTTTTTTAATTTTAAATTTATCGTTTTCAAATAGTAATCTTGCGTAATAATTTTTCTAATACTTTTGTGGCGTGTAAGATGTACTTGTATACACAAATTGTAGACAAATGGTACCTACTTGAAAAAACTAATTTTCAATACACTAAACGCACACTAAACTACACATAAAGACATGAATCTAAGGAATACATTTCAGCAAATTAAATACTCTGCTAATATTTTTGTATTAAAACTGACCGATAATATTAACTAAAACGTACATTAGGCTTTATTTGTTGAAGTTTTTGTAATTTATCACGTGACCTATCAGTATGTACAGTAGTTCATATGATGCTGATACATTACTGAGTCAAATTTTAAAACATGATTTCTTGCAAAAAAATGTGTCAAACTTTCGCTACAGTCGGCTAGGTGCAGTGTCATAAAATATAGCTTTAGTATAAAGGTGAGCTATACGACTATAAAAATAAAGTAAAATTGTGAATAAAAATTTTAAATTGAACACATCTCACGGCCTTAACAATGGTAATGGCTGGCGCGGCTCATCCCGCGAAGATTTGTTGGTGAGATTTAATTAGAGATACGGTCACGACCACACTCCGCCGTCGCCAACTTTTTACGGTCTAGCCATCCCCTCATAGGTCAATGTTCATCTATGTAAGAATAAAATTTACAGCGATCATAACCGACAGCATTGCTTTCATATACTTTATACTGCCTTTAGAATGTTTGCAGTTTAGTTAGGTTTTTTTTTCTTGGTAGTAATTTTGAAAAGAATTCGATCTTTTGACAGTTTAATGACATATACTATACTTATAGCATATATTATGCTTATTAGTCACTCTATAATTATTAGTGACATTGAAACGTTGCGTTCGTGATATACACGACAGAACGATACATAACAATTATACCCTTCGGTTAGTTCAGTCTAAACATTTCCATTACAGTGTTACGATGTTTATTTATAGCTCGCCAATCGCGAACTCAGCACTTTGCCCCGACCGCCCCCACAAACTGCTTAACGGTACAAAGCTCACGGCCGCACTTAAGTTACAATGCATTCTAACAGCTTTAAATATAGCCAAGTGAGCTTCAAGCAGGTAAATAAATATTTGTAACAAACTAATATGAAACGGAGTCCGATTGTACCGTTGAGTTTACGAATTATGCAATAACTACAAGTGAGTAGTTTGATCGCGTCGTGCCAGAAAACGGAGCGAGCGGCGCGGCATGTATCATTCATAAGGAAATGTGGCTTCAGGCGTACACCGCGAATATTTCACAGTCGGTTTATCGGGAGAGCACAGGCGTGTTTAAAGCCTCATAGAGTACGGGCACAGGTGGCTCGAATATCCTCGCCAATAGTATGGAGACGTGATCGGAAAACCCAATCGCTATTGGCAACTCGCGACTTCCTCTTCAAATAATGAAATTTGAAATTTATTGTACCAATCGAACTCTTCCCTGTTCCACTGTTCCAATAAATTAGGGATCCCGTGCGCTAAGTAAATTATTACAAACTTGCTGCAAATCTCGGTAAAGGAGCCTTTCGGTTTGGGGAATTTCTGAGATCATTTTGACGTTTAAGTAGACTTTGCAGAAGTTAATGTGCCCTTGTGCGATTTATTTGAAATTTAATGTGATTCGGATTTATGATTGGCATACAATTGGTTATGATAATTTATTATTTCAATTGATATTTAGAAGTGGATATTAGATTTGCCTCTCAAATCAATATTCCAATACCAAAGAATTTGGAAGAAGTTTCATATCTAAGTACATGTAATATGAAGAAGCATGTATTTACAGTTACTTCTATTCATTTATATCTTAACTCTGAAATCATCGTTTGCATCAATTGTTAAATAAATAAAACATAGAATATTTATACTTGAAGATGGCAGATACTTTAGTTTTTTTTTCGTGTTATAATAATAGCTTCATGGCGTATGAGTTCTACATAGGATTCTCAGCTGGACATAACTTTGACTAATTCTAACACTTTGCTATATGATATTGGCGCGGCGTAACCCAATGTCATCGTCAAGGACAATCAAATTGTCAAATGATGTTTTGTTATAATTGAGATTTAGACACGTGTTTTTTTTGTTAGATTAACGATAGATAGATCGCAACTGACGCATGGATAAATAAAACTGTAGTGTAATATTTCTAATGGTTTCAATACTCTCGCAAGAGAGGCGAGCTATGTGAGACACTATATATCACTTTTCTCCCGATCACTTAAGCTTACCCCTTATAGTTTTACAGCGATAGAGCAATGTCTTGTAATGTGGCTACCGCGAAAGGTTTCGCGCTTTGAGCGACAATAAACCTGTTTCTGTACAGAAGTACATATGCACACATGTATACTTACTGTACTTTACTCTATGATCCTATTATTGTGACAATTTTGGTATTTAAATGATAAATTTATGTTATTTATGATTTGAGAATCTGTTAGCCGAATTTAGAGTCCCTTAGACGAGACACAAAAAAAATTCAGTAGCTGGTAAAACTACTCACTATTGTACTCCTAAATGACTACTGATTAACGCGAACTTTATTTACGCAAACATATATCCATCTAATACAGGGTCATTTTGAAAACAGCGTGTTTTTACCATTATATAACAATGAAATCTCATACGTTGAACATTTGAGAACAAATTAAATGTACAAACCAATTCGTTTCAATTTGAAAAAGGAAGGAACCATTTCAAAAAATATCTAATGACGTTAGGATTGTATTCGATTCTATATTAATATAAAATAAATCTCGTTGTATACTATGCGATTGAGTGTTCCTAACATCCAATAACTGAGTATTGCTAACTTGAAATTACATTTAATAATAACATATTGTTATTTCACATTATTATCTCGCGAATGAATTTTAGAAGGTGCAACTACACGATGCAACATTCAGTACAACGATACTTTCAATCAGCGAAGCAGCGGGCAAGGGCTGTTGGCTGGATACTTTTAACGCCACCACTGAATACTATATTCAGGATCCGTACAGAGCGCACTGCTCTCCCGCCAGCAATAAACTCGCCGGGAAATATTTTCACATCGTTGTGGAAGTTAAAATGAAAGTAACTACACCCCACAGAGCAATAGCAGAGCCCCACACTGGCGACGGATAATACTGAATATTTCGACGAGTAACATAATTTTATTCATGAGCCCGACACGCCCGATTGCATATCAAACGATTCCATAACAGTGTTCACTAGACTCGAGGAGAAGCGTCAAGTTTCGGGGTTGCGAAATGTAATTAGTACAGTTGGAGACACAATCAACATTCCGTCGACACGAAATCTACCGTCAGACGAAACGACAGTCGCGAGCCGCGAACGTATTTAGGATTTAATGTTTATACATTTGTCTCAAATAAATGCTCAAGTAAAGGTAAACATTATGTGACTTATCTCTATATGAACAAGCTTACACGTCTTGTCTTGTAGGCGTGTGCATTACGGTAGTTAAAAATCCGCCATGTTTTTTTTTGAGTAAATTTT
The DNA here is from genome assembly GCA_018239345.1 of Oxynetra stangelandi. Taxonomy (NCBI): domain Eukaryota; kingdom Metazoa; phylum Arthropoda; class Insecta; order Lepidoptera; family Hesperiidae; genus Oxynetra; species Oxynetra stangelandi. The sequence continues at coordinate 10,381 of DVPR01000276.1, forward strand.
TATTTATACAAAGATAAAGATATAATTGTCAATTTGTTGTTTAAACTTCCAACTCTTATAATCTACGTATAGCTATATTTATCTGATATGTTAATAATTTAGTCACTATTATTATTTGTATTGCAGTATGAGATTTGATTTCAGATAGTGGAAATAAATAATTGTTATTGTCGGAAATTAAATATTGCAAGTCCGTGATATTATCGCTTTTATATAATTTGAAAATAAAAAATGTATGCTTTGGTGCCTCTTCCAATTTTTCCGCCGTCCATAACCCCAGTCAAACGGAGGCCGCGAGAATCAAAACCACCTTTGGTTTCCCTTGATCTACGCAAAGCCGCTTTACGTGGATCACTTCAATAAATAAATAACTAAAGGTATAATAAATGAAGCGAACGTTCAGTTTGAAAACGAATTTTTATTAAAATAACTTCTCGTGTCGCTGGAATTGAAGAAAAGAATAATAAATTTTGATTACTTTCTCACGTTCGCAATCGTGATTCGATTCCGCAATTTTTCACTGCTTCCCTTGCGAAAATCATGATTAAAATAGAAAATTTTGTTCTAATTCTTCATTTGAATTGTATTTTCGTGGATTAAATCATAGTGAAATCAATAGATTACGTATATTTGTGTGAAATACCCGATGTAATTCGTGTCATAAATATAATATCGCATAGTCGTTGTTGTACCAACAAATTAGACAAATTAAACAAACAGAATCTTACGATCATTAATATCCTTTCAACAAGTTCAGTTTCTGTACGTGTTAAAAATCCTCTCTTCCTTTTCAACGTTCAAATTATTATTATGATTCGGGCAATTTAATTTCAGTTAACAACTTTGGTTTCCTCTTTTACAAAAAGTTTCGAAATGAACGTTATGGTCTTTTTGCGTTTAAAAACAATCTTCCCGGGATTTATTAAGTTAACAACTGGAGAATTTACCAATTCTTCAATAGGATTACGTGTTTACTATTTATTACGTAGTGACAATACAACGGTATATAACATATTATTAGATTTAAAACCTATTTAAAATAGCATATTTTTCGCAGTAATCTAACAATATTCACACATATAACATCTAAATAACTCACATATAGTAATAATAAACGTTTATTAAAATAGTCCTCTTCTACACGGAATATGTATACCTACTCAAGAAACAATATGAGGCAAGCTCGTTTCTGGATTCCAAGCGTGTACAATAAACCAATTTTCCTCTGGCTTTGTTTGCTAGTTACCGAGTAATAAAAAGTAAGTTTGATAGCAGATTAGAAACTACGAGAAAGGAGCGAGTTCGGATGGTTGGTTACGTGACCAAATAACTCCGGGACCGTCTGTACTGAAGCACACTCGGCTCAACGAATTAATCGTCTTTATCGCCAACGAAAGGTTGGCTACACGTACTGCTAAACACACACATAATGTAGTTAATTTGCCGAAAGAACAAATATTTTGCTATTCTGTATGTGAACTTTTTTTTTTGGGTATTCAAGCCCTTTATCTGCTACTATATATTTATATGTATGTATATATACAAATGAAAAGATTCGGTTACTTCGCGGCTCAGTGATGTATGTAGTTGGGTTTTTATTTTTATTTTTTATTAACGTTTGAGCAATGATAAGTATGAATATGGAAATTTCACCCGAAACCATCCATAAATTTGAAAAGTGTCAATTTTGTATTTTGTTAACAATTTTAGTGATCATTGTTCCATAATATATAGGAAGCACAATTTAGCAATCATTGTACCACAATATATAGGATGCACAACGTACGCGGAGGGTTTTAAATTGCTATTGTTGTAGAAACTTGAGGCCATTTTATCAGTTTTATTATAAAAACATTTTTCCGCTTTTAGATTTCAATGTGAAATTAAATATTTATTTCATTTTAATATGTTTTGGAAATAAGTGTGTTTTAGTAATAAACACTAAACAGAGTTTAAGCATCCGAAAATGTTTTTATGAATTGTCTCGTGACGTCTTGAAATCTTGTCACACAAGGGAATTATAGAATAATAAAATAAAGTAATAAAAACACAGGCACGAAAGATATATTTCGTTAGAAATAAAACGGTGTTATATTTTCATTTACTGCACTAGTAACATTTAATGCAACGCAGCTAAAGATTAACTCTATAGCATTATATAATATCACTTAGATGGGTGCTTTGGATGACCACCGTTTTATTTTATACCTACTATGCTCTTAACGTTTAACGTTTCTTACATTGTATTACGTAAAGAGAAATGTAGCAATATTTTCATATACCTGTCGTTTGACCGAACCAAAGTATTGGCTCTTTTCAGCTACATGTATTTAGTTGTGTTTTGAACTCGCTATTGTACCTCAAAATGTAGGTTGATATTTTTGCAAAGTCTTTTAGTCAACGCTGTATTGCATTACAGGTCGAAGAGATAGGTAAATGTTTTCTCAATAAAAAGGTTATGTAAAAAAATATTTTTATAGATCCTATTTGTTTGAAATTTATTGGAAAAAAATTTTTTTCAACTTCAATCAGCCATAAATAACAGATAACCTTAGACTTTCATAAATTATATGGTATGTGTATATGTATAACTACTGTTGCCACCTATAACCTGCTGGTAGAGAATACCACTAGATTTGAGGTCGAGAGGACTTCTGATAAAATATAAATAATTTATATGCAAGTAATTTCAAGACTTAATGCCTGTTAAATCACAGATAATATTTGCGTACTGGAATATGATTTTAAATTCATGGCACTAGCTAAAAACTCATATTAACACAAATACTTGCACAAAATATACGAAAATCCTTCTTTAGCGCAAAAAACCATAGTCCTTACTGTATTTCTTTTGTTTTTTTTTGACATATAGCTGCCTTTTTCACGGTAGATTTTACTATTATATATTTAATATAACATAAACGGGTAAGTGACCTAATTCTTAATTTCTCAGAAGTACTTGAATACGTTAAAAAGAAAAACTCAGATAATTCAATATACGAGTACATACTCGTAGTTCAGATCAATTAATTGTGTTTCCACCTTGCTGGGTATTAGAAATGACACAAAGTTATATATTGCGCATAACATTTCAATAATAGCGTAGCAGTTCAGTGGCCCTTGAGAGCACGGAGGTGGATGATGGCTGCACAAGTTCCATTTACTTGACAGTAGATTGGACCAAATGTTCACTTTGCTGCAATACTCTCTTGTATGGCCAGAAACGGTGCCATATTTTCTCTTACCACAGTCCTCGCTTCTATAGAAATATAGCAAGTGATTGCCTTACTGCAACACGTCTTACTTTGTAAAAATAAAAGATTGTATTGTATAACCCATTATTATATATATTGGTTTTTTTTTTCTTAAATTTTTACAAAAATGATTTTACTCGAATTGAACTTCTTTTGTTTCTTGTATAGTCAACGATGGCAAGTTGCTGATACTTTAATTCACTAGTAATACATTTTAATGGTCTTAACAATCGCTTTAACGTTCAATTTTTTTTTTATTTTTTTTATTTAACGTTGAAATGTATAATATATTAATAACTTTTTTACATCAATTGTTTGCATTGCAGAGGATTGTACTGAAATGAGATACATTAAATCAATAAATAACCGTCACGTCAGGTTCCTAGCGGGGTAGGCGCAGAGTACGGAGTGCCAAACATCTCTGTCCTTGCAAACCTGACCTGCTTCGTCCACATTCATCAATATTAAGATACGATAAGGTAAGATAATAAGATACATTTACTCTATTTTTTGTGTATACTCCTCATCAGCTGAGGCACAAGTTATAAGGTTGAAGCCAGGTAGAGTATAACATGAAGGACGTCTTCACCTAGGTAAGTTAAAGCACTTCTAAGGCGCGCATGAGCATCCGTTCTTATTCCATAAGATATTGTAACGAAAAAAAAACCCGTTTCTTCGAGATTTATTAATATAGTTTGTTTGAATATGTGACGATATAAATATAAAAGTATATGACAACATTGTTACGTTTCCGACCTCCTACTGCCGTGGAGTGGACTTCGAATCCTTGCACTACCCCACTTTCCCGCTGACTGTACAAAATTATATACGTGTTTAAAATCAAAATATTACTTGCTCTATCGATAAAGGAAAATATCACGAGAAATCTTCCGCCACCTTCAGTGCCTTCTAATGTTTTTAAGCCGAGTAATTTCACCGACTTGCACAGGGGTGTAGCATAACAGACTAGTTCTTGGATCCTTTTAATTTTAAGTGCGGTCTGGTGTGCGCATGTGCTTTTGTTTTAGTATATGTGTGTGTATGTGTGTGTGGGTTCGTTAGATCAGAGACAGATTCGTTGCTGGGAATTAATTTTGAATATACTGGCTATTCCAGTTCGCATGCTTCCTATGCCGTTTGGATTCAATGCTCTAGGCATGCGACGCTAATTTACTACGCATATAGTAGTAGTGCAATTAATCACTCTTGTGGTTGCAACAGAGCAACTGTTATATAACCATATTTAGTGGACAATTATTAATTTTTACTCACCATGATATATTTAAACATTATAATATGAATAAAGCAACAAATTACAGTATAACGATATACATATGTTATGTACTTGCGTGTGCTTGCGTTATGGTAACCCGACGGCTGATAAACTACATATGTACATATAAATATATACTTATATAAATATTTTTTTCACCCCGACATAGAACAATTGCTTGTGCTCATCACACAAATATTTGCTCCGGGTGGGGATAGAA
>DVPR01000277.1:0-15114 GCA_018239345.1 Oxynetra stangelandi
AATAGGATAACTTCAATGAAGACCAATCTGTATAATTGCTATCCGTTCATGGCTATAATAACCATTAACAATGCCTGCACTGCGGACATAATATAATATTGTGAAAATTCGTCAATTCTAACTCCAAGCTGGGTCACATGCATTAGTCGCGTTCAAAATAATATCATTGATGAAGGTGCGTATCGAAAAAATATCTCCACTTATATAAATATGTTCAGTTCTCAAGTTTAAAAAAGTATCAGTAAATTATGAATTTAAGATTTATATATTTATTGATTCATTAATTCATTGCATTACCAACATAAGAAAGAGTGTAAAAGGTTTAACTGTTTTTACAATTACATGTGTAGATACATAAATGTATCGTACTTCATGGATTTTGACATGAGCTTAGAGATATTGATATGTTAATGCACTGCTAATACCACAATAATAAGTAAACTAAAACTAAACTATTTAAATAGTAATCAATTTTGGTAGGTAATAGAACAACGGTTGGCTCGGTGAAGTACTGCCGCTGCACCTATTTCTGCCGTGAGGCATTAGTTAATATGACGATTTGTCTTTCGGTTCGAAGGGAGTGGTCCCCGTGTATACCATCTCGGTCCTCAAAAGTGGCAACACTTTTGTGAGCGGCGAATATTAGGACAAATCGTCCTGCTCAAGGTTGGTTGCAGATATCTATAGACGGAAGTGGCTAATGCTGACTGCTGCCCATTTGTCACCATAATTAACAAAAAAATCAAATAGATTTATTAAATTAAATGTTTTTTTCAGGTTGCAATCTACTTGTACAATCAATTACTTATTCGGAGACAGTATTGAGGTTAGTTCCGGCTGGCAACTCGATTGATATAGAAGCCTACTGTAAGCTTATCAATCAGTGTTGTCATGGTATCCAGACAAATTGGCTCGGACTGAATTGATTCACTAGTGAATATTTATTATACTTTCCTTTGTTCCATTCCCCAAACTGCTTATAAGGTTACTATATTATGTTACTGTAAGGAGAAATATTTTATTATTATCTTGTTATTGGAGATGATATATTTTAATATTAATCTCAAGCTTTCGTTTTGTGACTACGATTGCACCTACACATGCAATTTTTTTTTTACAAAAGATCATTTTTATCTAAATTATATGTTTGTTAAGATTTTAATATTATAATTACACGTCCACAATAATATTTAAGTTTCACTACACTAAACGAGTATTTCAGGAAGACTTGGGCTACTACTTAGCTACTTACCTATTCCATCACGCTGCACCAGTTCGGATTGGCGAAGACGGATTACTGGACAACTGACGTGCCTGATCAAACGAAGTTTAACAATTGATACCTTATGACATCAACGTGAATCCATTACTTAACATGCCATTGTAAACTCTTCTGAAAGTTTTCCATGAATGAGAAAGAAGCCACAAACCGACCAGCGCTGTTTAACGTCACAGAAACCCTTGCGATATGCAACCGTCATAGAACTACGTACGCGTAATATGAAGTCATAAGACTATAATATTTAACCAGAAACAATTCACATTGATAAGATAACGGTGAACGTAGGAGTTTATTTGGCGCGCTGCCAACCATGCTGTAGACTGACTGTTAACTCATATAATGTCTTTTACGTAAAGTTCCTTACTAAGACATACCAAATATTCTCTTTTAGAATGAGCAGCGATAAAGCCATGAGAAGAGCAGTGCTTCAAAAGTCTTCCTTAGTTGTATAATGGAACTAAATCGACAAACATGATCATGAGGGTACTTATCAAAGCAAGGCGGTAAATTTGACAAGGAAAATGTCTATTTAACAACAATCAAAATGTAATTTATCATGCATATCGTTAACATATATAATTAGTTACTCGCAATCATCATTAGTAATCAATAGATGTACTGACTATTTTGCGAAATGACAAACATATCAGGACAATTTGCTTGTTTCATCTATCATGCTACATATCCTTACAACGCCTAAGAACTTATTCTTGAAGAATATTGGGATTTTTAGAGATTTATACACCTCGAGACAGAAAACATAGATTTATATGAAGATATTTTCCAATATACAAACAATAATATTAAAAAATAAATATCAAATCTGTTTTACTTTATATTAATTCCATTCATACCTACGCCGATTTATACGCAAGCGAAACTGAAGCCTACCAGCGTTTCCCACCCTTTGTGAATACAGTCATGTGAGTTCAAGTGCACGGAAAGAGTACGAGCCAATGAGTTGTAAAACGATCGCAGTCAGAAATAACCACGTGGAAACACGTCAACTTCTGTTTACAAGTGCTTCACGGCTTACTGAACAGTCGTTCCCACTTCACACACTGTATGACGTATCCTACTATATGTGAATTATTTTATACAATTTCATTTAAAGATTTATTGTGACGTACCACAAGTCGTCAAGAGATGGCGTCACTGGCGGTACTAAATCACGCTATCGAAGTTTCAAAGAATTTTGCCGATAGAATTGAGTTAGAACAACCGGAGCTCAGCCGCTTCAGAAGGTAGATTTTTAGAATAGCAGGAAATCTCCCTGTACCAGTAGAAATTTAATAAACATAAAATAGAACAAAAAAAATATTTATAGCATTTCATGCTAAGTACTGCTTGCTACAAATTTTCATTTTTATTTTTTTTAACAAAGCAGCACATTCATAGTTACGGATGTGCAGTGGCAGCAAATTCCATTACATAACTGCATGGACCGAGAAATACACAGAAGAGGCAAATATAAACAGATATATTTAGGAGGGACTTGATATGTATTCTACATGGCAGTAGATAGGCTGCGTAAATAGCGAAAATGTAAATACAAAGGACACTATGGATTTCCACGATATTATAAGAAATATCGAAATTTTGAAGAGTTCAAGCGTGTATCACGAATTAGAATATATGTAATTACTTAGTTTTGACATAAACCCTTCCAAAACACATGTATAGCATCGCCAAAAAACAAACATTAAAATATAAATAATTAACAACAAACTATTGTTGCTCTTATATAATATTGAAATTTTTAACTTATATATCTACTAAAAATTATTTCATTTTCCCTTAAAAATACATTTATATGAAATTAAGTTGGAGTGATTATGTCCGCATACATAGTTCTTACTAGAAGTATACATATATGACAAAAGAAATGCAGCCAGCAGTTGCGAGTGGCCGATAACGTAAATAGACACCTGAAACCGACTTCGAATACAATAAAAATCTGTATAAACGCATAGAATAGAAGTAACAAGTATAATAATATTTATTATTTCATACAATATATGTTACGGCATTCACTGGCTGCATCATCATCATCATGATGTTGATGATGATAATTTCATACAATATTTGTTACGGCAATGACTGGCTGCAGTGATACGTGAACCTGACTACACAGCCGAGTATACTTACGATTCCAACTGAGAACAAAAAGTTATCTGACTAGTACAGAAAATATGTATTTAAGTATGTATACATTTATATCCATAGCACAAGCATTGCCTCTGTTTAATTTGGTATTAGATGAATCCGTGTGGAGATGTCCCGAGATATTTATTATAATTATATTATTTATTACAGCTCCATTCGCACGTTCTCTTATGACATAGCTTCGCGTAGTTACGCTGCCGGTCTATTATTAGGACCATTATAATGCAAATTATACGCCGTATCCTAAGCAATTAGTTCATGTCAAATTGTAGGGGGCGTTTTCGTGCGTTCGTGATGAATGTCTTTTGCAAAAAAAATCTTTTGATCCCGTCCGTTGGCGAGATTGCGTAACTAATCACGTTAAAGTCAACGATATACGGGGAAGATATTTAATATTTTATAGCTTCGAAAAGCGAAACGACCAAGCTCGAGACAAATCGTGCTTCAACAACGAATGTCTCATATATTATGCCAGAGGACAAGTTATATACTTGTGCGCTCTTTACAACTATGCCTAAATCCGTTTTACGCAATAATGAAACAAACAATAAGTATGACTTGTTCGGGAATAGTTGCAAATTATATCGCATAAATATTCGAAATGATAACAGAACGGCGTCAAAGAATAACCTTCGGCATTCTTATTAGGAGCTATATTAATAACTTTTTTTTAAATAAGGTAGCCTCCTTATCAATTTGCAATCTTTATAAATATAAATTACCGTCGTATTTAACAAGATTAACTTGCATGAAGATTATATAACATATGTATGTATGTACTAACATATGTATATATATGTGGGATAATAGTTAAATCAAATCAAATTAATTTAAAGTTTTGTTCTACCATTTATTGTTGTAATTTTTATAACAACTCACTTTGGTAGTTTTTGCATTTGTTTAGATGGCAATACAAATGTCGTCACAGTCGTCACACAGTCAAATGAACGACGTACGCTGTCTATGTTGATTTTTACAAGAATAAATTAAGAATTGCTAAAGTCATCAAGCTTTTCACTTGTACGAATCCCACATATATAGAGACCCAACTCTCTGAATGTATAAATATTACTTGTTACGAGTAGATATGTATGTTAAGGTGACCTAAAATGACTCAAGGGAATCATAAGGTATATTTAGAAAGACAATGGATATTAGGGCTTTATGACGTCACGGGAACGAGTCGCGTGGGGAAGGAGGGGTAGGTTCAAGGCCGAGAATGTGGGTCAATGGGACACGGACGAAGTTGGGGTACCGGGGTTACTACGAAACGTGTTTGCTCACAAATTTCTAGTCCCTTACATTTTTCACGTATCGCCGCCGGCTATAATTCTCTCAGGGAACTGTACACGCGACCCCACATTTCATTTTAGAAAAGAATTCCCATCACAAACTCTAGGTTTCGAAGGAAACGTGCACGAAGAAATCGCACTAACATTCTTGTTAACACCTGGTATCAACCAGACTAATAAACACTAAAAGTTTCACTTCTACAGGTCTGCACGAGATCGCTAGCAGATGTCTGTGGGCGGCAGCGGTCACTTGTGAACGCTGCATCTCGTTTTCTACTCACGTGAAATAAATAAAATGTCTTTTTAAATTTCCTCCAATGATTTCTAAATAATCCTATGATCTAACGAAGCATAGGTTAATACATTAAGGTATCTCCATACAGTTCGCTGCACATTGCGCTAATGCCTTCCAGCTGGCTGACGCGGTTCTGAAAGAGCACATCAAAAGATTCCGTACGCCGTATCATGCCAGCCCATCAGAGAGTGTAATCTGGTGTGCGTTAAAATTTTTGGTGAGTAAAATTGTTTTCTATTCACATAAACTGCATACGAGTACATATTTAATTCAATGAAAACTAAGGCATTTGTGTATTTTTGTTGTAAAAATTTGCCTTGAATTGCCTTATCAATGTCACCTACTTGTAAAATCATTTCGACCGTTCTACTACTAAAGTTAACTATTGTACAGTAATGTTCTATTTTTGCAAAAACTAAATTACTTAATTTATTGAATTTAATATTACTTAACAAACTTTATTCCATATTTAACTGTTTTCAACCAAAAGCACTAGGGTAGAATTTGCTAATAATATGTCACCTGTAGTTTCCTTTCAAAACGAAGTGTTCCATAACTAGGTTTTCGATGAAACTGGAGCGGGAACAGCCGGATACATGCGGGTGAGAGAGCAAAGTACCAACACATCCACTCTACAAAACATTTTAATACAAAGTTACTAACAATTTTAAAAGTTTATACCAACACATGGATCTACTCGTATGTCGTCTGAATACAATTGTTAGCTGCCACGACCATTTATATAGCACTTCTATGTGCTAATATTTTTTTAGTATGTAATAGTTATTCTTATACGACTCAAAAAAGTGTGTATCCAACCGCTTATGTTATAGCAATATTAAAAAGGTGCTTCTCTATTTAATTTCTGAAACATTAAATCCCATCAATTTTATGATAAATTTCAGTTAATACCTACATATTTAGCGCGTGAAAATGAAATGTATAGTATAAAAAATTGTAGCATTGCCAATTTTTAATTAAATCAATAACATCATCGACACGAGCTATCATTCGGCACCGTGGCACCAAATTTTTATACATAAATTAACATCGACCTTAGCTATTATAAGGCATTGCAATTGATTATTTAAATAACCAATTACATATAAGTTGCCTTTTGATATTCTCAATAACATATTGTCGCACTGCGGTGTTTCCGAAATTCACAGCGAATAGCGTGATATAGACGGCCGGTTTTTGTTTTTATTTTTTTGTCCAAAAAGATGCGCCTTTGTGAGCGTTGATAGACGAATTTTCCCATATCGGGATTCAATCTTAAGCTTTATAATTTTAAACAATATGTTCGATATTGTAAATCGACATTGATTTTTAACGCAAGCAAACAAAACAAATGGAAACTCCTTCCTCTGAGTTGTCAGGTCTAATTGAAATAGAATATGTACAAAATCAGATGTATAATGGCTGTAAACAAAACGACGTACTTTTTTTACAAGAACTAATCAATAAATATTTATGACACTTTAAACGACGAATTTTGATGACATTAGATTCAATTGATAATATGTTTTTAATAAATATTTGAGCAAATTAGTCAAATAGGTACTTGGTAAAGGTAAACTAAGTTACCAAACTTTGGTTTTTAAAACAAAGTAAACTTTAATAATTTCCTTTTATTTTAAAGTTCCAAGTTTAAACACAAACGTATCACAAAAATATTTAAACGAAACCCTTTTCTATCCGCCGACTGGTCCCAAAATAAATGTAAACTAACCACGCCGAAGCGCATTGCGTGAGAACAAACCTTAAAATATTTCCATTTAAACCTGTAATTCTATTAGACGAGGGAGAACGTAAGAATACAAGTCTTAAGAAACAACCGCAACACAAATAAACCGTAGCAGTTACTGTTATTTAAGCTTCATTGACTTCATACTAGTATACATTTCCCCTTGTTTAATACTATTCTTCGTATAAAATGTTACTTTATTTTTATTACAATATATATTACCTACTGTATTATTGAACAGGTAAATATCAATTTTGAATTTCTTTACAGTGAAACACTGACTGTTTTACTAATACTAATGTATAATATTTAAAAACTTTTGTAAAGAAGGTTTTATAAGGCAGCTTACTACGTCATGTCAGCTTTGAATTCTGTTTTAAGACAAACTCATTTCATAGTGTTTTAAATTATATGATTTATTAATTTATTATTTTCTGCTACCTTAAAGTAAAGGGTAAAAGCATACTTCATGCCCAACGGCATTCTCTCCCAGTCAACTCTGAGAAAATAAATTAATTTATCAATACATTGGACACAAAAATAAGTATTTCATTACACTGCATGATCTTTTTTTATCTCATAACTCACTACCTTGTTTCAATTTACTATTTTTTATAGTATACATACATCTTTAGTACCTTCTTACTCTGTGAATGACCCTTTAAGGGCTTAGTAATGCAAGAAATATTGGATACTTTAATAAAGCGGTCGCTTATCAGATTTTTATTAATAACATTATGTACACCACTGCCATCATAATACGTACTACAGTCTTTCTCACGTGAAACACAAAAACCATTAACGCGCAAATATATTCAAATAAATTATTGTTAAATGTATATTTGTATTAATTGTCCAATGTATCATTTTATGCCACGATTGTAATATCTGCTCACGAAAATGTATAAAAAAGCAAATATTAAATACTAATTAAAATGTTTAAAACACGCGTTACGAAATCTGTAGAAGTAACGGTATACGTGAGATCTTTCATAAATATACTATGAACTGTCAAGGTCTAGTGTGAACGCCTTGTGCTAATGGACGTCTACCCGCGTTTTTTATTATTTCTTAGTCTCAACAATAGATGCAGTTGCAGTACGTACATCTACGTACAACCTTGGACATAACCTTTAAAACACGCTTAATAAAAGCATGTACAATAATAATTATTATTATTTTTTGCATTATTACAGGTATAATATATGTAAAGAGGACGACGAGGAATCAGAGGGATAAATGTGAATAATGGCAAGATAAATTTATTTATACAAAATATATAAGAAATTGAATTCTTAAAAAAATATATATGAAAATACAAGGAGTTCGGTTTACCACAATATGAAAATTACAAAAACAATGTTGTCACTGCATTACACTGTTAAAGGGGTGTTACATGTCAATGATTAATTTATTTAGTACTCAAAGAAATAATAGTAAATTAACAATTAAATAATATAACACAAATCTCAGAAACGTTTGCACTTTAGTCCGTTAAAATGTTGACTCTATCAATATACAAATCAGAACTACAATGATCGATTCTCACGAGGTAGACGACCTAAAACATGAACGTAGACGAATATAATGAAATATCAGTGAACGACGAAAATTTAAACGATTATGTAACGGAACTCGTAAAAATACACGTCATTCCACAGTATGATAAATACTTCGCTCGCTACCGCCTGACAAATTAACTCCACAAACTTCGAATCATCGCGTGCTAAATATTTTCCGCATGGTATGCGGAAATAGATATTGGCGCCAAATTCAGTGCTTAGAACAAAATTTATGTACACTGCACGTAGTTAGTTATCAGTGTTGGAAACTATGATGTATGACTTAAAAATTCACAAAAATCCATTTCTCGATTCTGTAACTCGCTGAGAGTCTATGTTGCTAAGTGTGTAGAATACCAAGGTAATATTCCCAGTATTGTAAAGACCATTAAGTTGTTCAAAATACATTATTTTTATACATAATAATTAGACAACATGTAATACTTATACTACTTATCCATAGACCAACGGCCTTAATTCCTCTAACTCTGATAATTACACTGGCTATGTCGTTTCCGTAATATTTTTCTCTAACGACACATAAGCAAAAACTTTTATATGAAGCAAGCGGGTTGGTGCCTGAATAAGTCCTAAAATGTAGTCATTACCCCTAATAACAAATTTTCCGAAGTTTCTTTTACTCGGGAACATGTTAGGCAGCCAGACCATTTTATTCTCACTAGGCAATAGAAGTAAATTCATTTGGAAGCTCACAGTAATACTATCTACCGACAAATAGGTTGGACAACCCGTATTTCAACAGTTTGCAGTGCAACATCACTGTGAGTATGCTCAATAAAACCAGCCGTCAGGAGTTAATCGTGAGAATATGCCATGCTTATATATAGATAAGTTTCTACAAGAAGACCAAATCCTGCTATATGAAACGCTTTTACAATGGGACATTAATATTATCCCTACAAATGTTATAAATTTGAAAACGTGGTCATTTGGAGTCTACTTCTAACACAGAGTATGCACTGGATGAATTGCGTTTACTTTGGTATGAAGAAAACTGGAATCCTAATAAAGGAATCAGAGTGCTCGATGTATCAAAATTATTAATTATTACGCAGTAAAGAATTGGCGAGTAACGATTAGTCATCAATAAAGGTGCTCATCAATAAATGTACTTCATGCATTTATGCTATCATTTGTTTCGCCGAAACGCTAGCGCTCGACGGTAATAAGGTGGTCAATATGAATAAGGCTCTCCAAACCTCCTACGTAAACACTAATATCACGTTGCCGAGTTGTGGTTTGCTGTAATTGCGAGCAATGCACAGTTAAATTGGCTTACACAAACTTGGCGGTACGTATGTATGTAGGTTAAGCATAAATTATTTCTTTTTATTACACACTAGCGACCCGGCTTTAAATGAAGGTGTATTATGACTTAAACCGTTATTTTCCTTTGGAGATCAAATAGTCCTCCAAATAGCGGCGAAGCAGCTCACCGAGAGGGTTTTAGTGCGATAAAAATCGCACATAACCCGGTATTTCCCCCAGGATATTGAGGTACCTTTTAAAGGTATCCCCTCCGTCAACAAAAAAGGTGTATTATGAGTTTGAGGAAAATACAGCAAGTAACCCGCTGTGGACCCGACTTTTACACGAGCCATCTATTCAAAGATAATAGGGATAACTTATATACGGAAATTTATCTGATAAGGTTAGCGAAACGCACTCAATCAGATTTGAGAATAGGATATCGGTGATCTAAAGGAGGGATCTAAAGGATCTCCTATGATTTTCGAACCTTGATTTAGTCCATCGGTCGATTGGAAGATCATCCAACATGGATGCGACATTGCAAACGATAAAGCCCATGGCAATATCCAGTGTACTTTATGCAATAATAGACAGAAGTCATCATCGTGTAGTAACTGGATGGCTCCTCCCTGCGTTGGTGAAAGGTAGCCAAATGTTATCTCATCATCAGAGTTGTGAAGGACATGCGTGGGTTTTCTCCATTGTCCACATGACTACTTTAGACGACCAAGTGATTCGAATAGCGATCAGTGGAAGCCCATAATCTTAAATGCGGGCGCCACAGCTTTATTGTAGTAACTTTCTATCCGCCGCTCTTTTTGTTTTTTTATATGAAAAATATTTTGGTGCAATATTCAGACATAAAACAGTATTGGCGCTAATGGCTATAGACAAACATTCAGCTACATAGAACAGGATGTTAAAAACACTAGTATGTTAAAAAGACAATTAGTTAATTGGTATTCATTGGTTACAAAAATAGGATTACTAACGATTTTGTAATTGCTTAGTAACGATTACTGCTAGTACCCAAAAGGAAATAGTTCACCAAATTAAAACTACACAAATACTATGATTATACAGCGCTATGTACACATGCTCTAGGATTATCTGTATCATGAAAGACATGGAATTAGAGACAAGACCATGTTCAAGAATACCCAAATCCAGAACGGAAAATTAAATTTGTCATTCTGATGTAAGACCCGACCGGAAGTCGAATCCGGAATTCTCGTCGCGGCTTATAACGAATGCGTTAAGCGACCCTCTACCTGAAACAGGTTTTTGATCCGACATACAGAAACGCTTTTTATATAATCGTTGTATTATTACTGAGACTGTGTTGACGGACCCGTCGCGTAATGGCTGCCCGGACAGACGTCGCTTAACCGGGATGTATTATTTGATATCCGTCGCGGAAACATTCATCTTTTGTTTCCAAACAAAAATCATTCTCATGCAACGGCAACCCTAATATGGTCCAAAAACATACACTTTTAATATCCTCTCGCTATTGTGCTCGTGAATCTCCCGAATAATGTACGAACGTGTTCGCATTATTGGCCACGAATTAGTTTCCATAATGCGACGGAAGCAATGATTTGAACAAGTTTTTAATCAATTGCAGCTTTAAATAGTAAATCCTTAATGGCACAGCATATTCCGCATGTTTTCGCGCAAAACTAATAAAAGAGAAACATTACAAATATGTAAGGCGAAGAAAACATTCAGGACTACTACAGAAGCATTGTCGCTTAACAGCAATGCTTTCATGTAGAGTAGATATAGATATAAATATATTACAGCCCTCAGGGGCGGTAATACATTTATATATCTATCTCGACTCCACTGGGATGACCTTTTTGATATCAGATACAAATTTATGACGTCAGTGACGGCTCAATATCCTGACCGGCCGTTTATATGTATGTACATCTGTATCATAAAATTGAAAATATATATGTATGTATGTAAACATATTTTTTATCAAATATAAATTCATACACATATCTATATAATCTATTAGGTATCTAATAAATAACTCAATAGTGTGTAGTCAATTCGGGTATCGTATCGCTTACGTCCAGTTATAATGAAGAAGAATCTTACGCATCAAAAATATTTACTACCATCTTGTGACTGCTTCCTCTGGCCACAAAGAAAACAGCTCGGAATATCGTTATTTAGAACATCGTCCACGAGCTATAGAAGACCGATGTATATAAGGGGGATTGCTACAAAAGGGTTTCCTGATCGGTCTTTAATTGTTCGTATCGATTTCAGTAGAGTTCCAAATAACACAACATGTAAAAGCTCGTTTATATAACATTTTCGCTATTTAAATTTATTCAAAATAGCACCTGTAACAACTGGAACTGCATTTCTCTCATCGATTAAAAGAGACGTTAATTTCGAACTGTGTCTACTGCTGCCTCACAGCTTCGTTTGCCTTTTTGATCAGTTTCATTGATTGTGTTTTTCTGTTAGCAAATGAGCGATATTATCGAATATATTATCGATTATATCAATGTTCGGGACATCGATTACTAGTCGCTTAACCGTTGCTTCCTTGTTCCGAACATACTCGTAGTTCATTTAAGTTATGTTCCTGGTAACGAACAAGTGACCAAGTTCAAACGTGAAGTAGCAAACGAGCTGACAGCAGTCAGAAATGCAACTGCTAGTATAGTAAGAAAAAACATTGTAATACATAATTAATAGAGCATTTTATTAAGATATGTATGTTAAGTTAAATCTTATTTTCTTGCACCGTACGAAGAGTATTTCATACTAGATTAAAAGTAAACATTCACGACATAATTGGGCACCTAATTTACAACACGCGCATATGAATAGAACTAATAATACTATGTAAGATCATTAAGCAGAATGTACTTGTCTTACAACTCTAGTGGGTGTGCCATAATCAGATTGCGGCACTCGTAGAGCTTCGACGTAGACTCCGGCCGCTCCCACCAATAAGCTGATAGAGTGATAAAACATCATTTATGTAGAGATCTATCCACATCTAGCCATTACACAGTTTTCCTATTGGGATTTTTTTAGGTATATTTATACGTATACGTTATACGTATCTATAGGTTGAGTATGGCTTTATGTTTATGTTATTAAGTAATAAACAGATGAATATTAAGAAAAATATTCAAAGGTAAACAGAAGAGCGCGATCTAATAAATAAAGGTGCTCACCTCACTATTTCATTTTGCTTAATGGTAGCGCCGCATGCCACCGGCGAGAGCTGACACAAGGGCTTTATTCCTCACATATCGGTCAACGCAGGTGCACGTGATAATGCCGAGCGCGCAACCGGCACGAAGATACGTCGGGTTCGAACCGGAGCGGTCGGAGGGCGCGCGCGTTGTTATGAGGGAGGTCCTCACGGAGCGAGTGGCTCGGCGGCGGCGGGCAGGGCGCTCGGGCGGGCGGCGCGGCGCGACTGCGCGCTCCCGCTCCTCCAGCGCTCCGCCAGCGCTCCGCCGGCGCTCGATACGCTGGCCATGAAAATTTCAGCCGAGCGGCTGTCACCGCTGGCGACACGCAGGTGGCGCGCGCCAAACCACCCACGCGCGCTCATACTTGCAGCCTGAATTACACACAACGCAATCTCTTTCTTAAATTCATGCGTTTGTGCTCTCGTCGCCGTTGGTTTTGTAAATTAGTGATGTTTCATAAGATAGAAATCATGTGGTTTTTATATTGTCATAATTATATGCAGATAATTATTGATGCTCCTTCCGCTCTCCCGTGATGCGAGGTGCGATAGAGAAAACGCATGCTTTTGTAATTTGTCTACCTGCATATGTATGTATGTATAACATATACATGTGTAGAAATTAGCTCGTAGATTAGAAAAACCTTTAAACCGGCTTTAAAGCATACTGGAAGGCTTAAATCCTAGAAAAGTGGGCTTTATGCCTTCTTCACCAATAGGCACAGAAGTGTAATATCTAATTATATACTCTATTTATGGAAATTCCAGTATATTTAAATGATTAAAGTTTAAGATATTGAAATGATATATGTACAGCCACTACACAAACACCACAAACTAAACAAACAATCAGCCACAAACAAACTAATCAGGTCTAATAGATTGGCGCGAGACGTCTGGGTTAAAGAATTATTTTTCAGAAAACTATTATCGTAGGCCAATAGCGTAGGATATACAGGTATAAGGAGTCTCCTGGGATCTGAGTAAGTGCTAAGGCTGTAGTATTATTTGAATTCCGTAACTGATGAAGAAGGAGAAGTAAACCGTGAAACTCCCTATTTCGTTACTACCGATATAATAATAAATATTTTTCAATCCGAAATGCCCGCAAGTCGTATAAAAATCGCATTTAATAACAAACAATAAGATGAATTATAAAAATTAAATTGCAATAATTTTGTCGTGCGCTCTAAGATACCAATAACCAAACTTTATTTGAAATATTCAAAAAACGTCATTTGTCGAGTTTTCTTTATACAGTCCATCATCCCTCATGACAACATCAAGGGGTGTCCATTTTCTGCCGCCTTTACGTCTCTTCTACCAGCGCCTATAAACAGACGGTTTTGCCTCTTTTCAGAATTACTGGTCTGTATATGACTGAAGCAGACAATTTGCCTAAATAATTTTACCTGCCTTGCTCTAAGAACGATATCAGTCTTGATCATTTGATTAAGAAATTAATCATTGGATTAACAAGTACTATATCTAAATAACAAAATCGATGGATGTTCAAGAATATTGAACATAAATAAATATGTTACATAAAATTGATAAAGTGCTTGACGGCTTATACCTGACGGCTGAGACAGGGGTTCTAGGCCGTCGTCCATCGTAAACTAATAGAAATTGAAGCATTTATCTTGTAAAAGTTATCCAACCTCCGAAAAAAAGTGAGTCTATAAAGGCGAGGTCTAGAAAATATAATAAATGAGAGATAATCTTCAACTTTAGGCTCTGCGTCGTTATATTTTAAACGTTTCAAGACGCTTCGCTTCCAAGTCGAAACTCCTATTTGAAAAGACCACGAATTTTGTAAGAGAATAATTGTTATTAAAAAGGGATAACAGGACTTAACATGAAAATATATTTGAATTTAGAATTCCGAGTTAAGCCGGAAACTTCAATTCAAAATTAATTAGTTCGATATATCGACAATTGTAAAATTTTTCTTATGGCAAGCTTTTAATTTAATTTTCTTTGTCCGGAAATATTTTAATGCAATATTGTTATATTCAAAATGTTTTCAAAACATAACAAAATCTAAGAAAACGCGTATATAAATTACAAATAGTGCCAATAAAGAAAAATATTCAAAGGTAAGGTTAATGTTAAGGTAGACTGGGAGAGAATGCTTTTAGCATTAAGTCCGCCTTTTTATCACTTATATTTTTTAAGTTGCAAATAAAGTATAAATAAATAATTGAAACACCTACTTGTAAGTATTCATTAACGTTTATTATACAAATATATATATATGACATAT
>DVPR01000278.1:0-15112 GCA_018239345.1 Oxynetra stangelandi
CGTATTGGCGGTCACTGAGGATGTCGTGGCTTTCAAGATATACCAGCAGTTTCTTGTTTATTACTCGCTCCATAACCATTCTCCACAATTTATTAAATTATTCCTTAATTACAACAAAATAGCAAGTATGAGCAAAGTCAAGTATAGAAAAAAGTAAAGCTAGAATTAGCCATTAAATGTAAATTTAACAGTTCATACATGTCTATTTATAAATAAATGTTGTATAAAAACATGAACACCTTGTGACTAATTGGTGTCGCTAGGGCTGTTTATTTGAATTTTGATGTTTGAGGAGTTGCTTTTATCAATATCAATTTTCAATTCACCAGTGCCCAACAGTGGCACCTTCCTTTTGATATTTTTCATTTCTTCTGGCTTCACAAGATTTAACCCGGACAAGCCTTGTAGATAGGACAGATTCTTTAACCATTTCTCATTTTTTATAGTACTTTTTGAATCTTTTTGCATATTCTTCATACTTTTTGTCATCTCTCTAATCTTTTCCACATTCTTTTTGATTTCCTCCTTTTTTATATCCTCATCAGTCTTTTTACGTAGTTCCGACCGTTTTATCTGATCCAAGTCTAGACCAGGTAGATCTTCATTTTCAAGGACTTTACACATCTTTTCTACATCATACCAGCCGGAAGAGGTCAATGAAGATGCTGTAGAATTTGAGCAATTGCTCCTTCGGCTGACTGATTTATTATCAACACACTGAAGTCCACTGTCTTCCTTGTAAACCTTCAATGTGTCAAACCCAAATGGATAAACACAATCCAACTTGTTGCACATCAATATTTTTTCAGCGTAGTTAATGAAATATTTTTTTAGTTCCTGCGAGCACAGTGGGCATACCTGAACAAAAATATACAGTCATGAAATAAAGTCATAAGCATCATAAATCCCTTAGTAACACTCAACAGTTTACACTAATATTTATTCAGAAAAACAAAGTTAAGAAATCATTACAAAAAATGTTCAAATAAATGTAATTGTGATAATTTATACAAATGGTAGATCACTTTAAGCAGCATATATGTAACAAAGACAACACTGAAGGCCCTTATCAAACCTTAACATATTTACTGGAATCATCCAACACAATATTAAATAAAAATAAATAACTGTCACACCAGGACCCTAGTGGGGTAGGCAGAGAGCACCGAGTGCCAAACATCTCTATCCTTACAAACTTGACGTGCTTCATCGACATTCATCAGTCTCTTCATGAATACACACCGGTTTCGGAGGCTCTTGACTCCCCAACAACCAAACAAATATACAGACACATACTGACAAGCAGGCATACAGGCCACCTAATGAAACGGTAACAATCATCTGTGGATATGGGCCACACCAGGGTATCACATCATATGAAAACTGCACAGTAACTCTAGTTTTGTTGTAACTCCAATATTAATGGAAGATAAATATTAATATATGTTGGTGGCTTGGTGCTTTCTGTCAAAAATCACAATGGCTACCATGTAGAAAGGGTTTAAATATTACCCTTTTTCTACGCATTTTGATGACCACATTAGAAGGATCATTTGACACTCTTGAAGCTCTCCATGTCATAGCTCAGACGACACATAACTTACATGAGTCAATCTGGTGTGGATGGAACTGCAATCTTTGAAAAAAAGTGCAGTACAGATATAAATAAATAAAGTGAATCTTAACAAAAATGTTTTTGCTATAATGTAATATGATAAGTCTATGAATATTTTCAGTTAATTGAGTATATAATACTTACTGTCGGGTCCTCTGTCAGTTGCGACATCTGAAACATTTTTATAAAATTAATCTTTTATATAACTATGAACAACATAGAATAATCTTATATAGTTAATTATTTATTTATTTATTTTATTTAATAATAATTTGTACACAGTAATACAGGAAAAAAAGTTATTATATGTTATTGATATGCTTCCACCAGGTTTTAATGATATTAAGAATCTTGTCTAGTAAAACACCATAACAGGTTGCTGGCACAGGTTAAAATTAACATTTAACAATAAATAACACAAACAAATTTATCAAAAAACTCTGCCTAAAAAATATTGTAATTTAAGTTAATTATTTCTAATTACGTATTACTTAAATTATGGTGTACAAAATATATTAAATCTAACAGAGATATAATATATACCAGGGAGATAATTAATTTTCAACATCAACAATGATATTTTTGTGCTGCTGAGATACTGAATTGGCCATTGTGGCACACCATTTTAGAATCAAAAAAATTACACTGGCTGGCTGTTTATATCTAGACTTAGAAATATTTTCAATGGATCCCAATCAAATTATAATATAATTAGTGGTCAACGACAAAAAGAAAGCAATTGTTTAGAAATGTAATGAAAAAGAAAAAGAACAAGATTGTATTCTCTATTTCATTGTTTCTTCACTGGATTTAGATCAAACTGAGCAAGTTCCTAATGGACATCATCGTGTAACCAGAAGATCGCCGGGTCACGTTGCGGTTAGATAGAGCCAAGTGTCAGGTAGACGAAGATATGGTATATTTATAAATAGTAATGGCAAAATGCATAATAACATAATAATAAATTAGGGAAAAATTCATAAGAAATAAAAAATATGCTATTTAAATTGCTACTAATCAACAAAATTATTCTTACACCGCTACTTGGCTGATTTAAAAGTGCAATTTCATTTAGCTCCATTACAGTCGATTTAATCAACGTATTTTTGTTTTCGTTTATTACTTGTTATATTGGTCAGATTGAATGATAGAAATATGACATTGACGTAGAACAGATGTGTGGTAAACAGTTGTTTTCTTATAGAAATTGTTGACAGTAGCGGCTGTATCAAATATGTAAGAACTAATAATACCTAGTTTTATTCTAGTAATATAAAAGTATTAATATAATAATCGACATGAAAATGTTTTTCTACATATTCCGTTCATAGGTGATACAAATATCCTAAATCCGATTTTTATAATAAGAAAATATACAAAGAATTAATAATTTTGTGTCATTAAGCCATTAATTGCTCTTTTAATCGCTATTGCTAATAACACATTAATTGCTTTATTATCCTTGAACTTAAGTTCAAGCAGCTCTCGTGCTTTGCGTTTTAATCTGAATGGTTTATATATTTGTAGCCGACCAAAATCATTCTCTAAAAAATAACAATTATACCAATAATCTTAATTTCTTATTTCAACTACCATACCTATTGTTATGCTTTAAGGCTTGGAATACTTTCACTATTGTTACATGTTTGTTCTAAACTCAATTCTTCTTAATCACCGTATTCATTGGCATTTCATTTACTCCCCTTTCTAATCACATGTTTTTCCCCTGGCAATTTTACATTCAATAACTTATTGCAATTGACATAATCCGATAGACAATCTCAACTTGCCACTTACTTGACATTAATGGCACTGCATTATACCGTGTTGGTATATTAGAACGGTTAATAAGAACTCAAATTCTTCAGAACTCTGTTCTATTGAATATTGTAAAATTTCAGTATATTTTACATATTTAATTCAACAATTATGGCAGCCAAAGCAGTTTGTGTCCTTAATGGAGATGTTAGCGGCACTATCTACTTCGATCAAAAGGTAAGAATTATTCGGTTTTTATTATTCTTACCGGATTGGTAGAATTTGCTTGTCATGGTAACTCTTAGAAGGACAGTATTGGATCGACAAATAATATATAGGCTTACAGTGCACGTATATACGTAATATTGTCCGTGTTACCTCATCGAATTAGTATGGCGAGCCGACATGCGTGTTTATCAGAATGACTGCAACTTTTTGAAACTGTTCTGGAAACTACCAATAGTTTTGTTGACCTTTGATCAGGACTCACTGATACTCCGACATGTTAAATTAAAAAACCTGTTAAATTTAAAACTTCGCCTTGTTAATCTATAACTTGAGTTTATTTAGTTACTTGACTGTTCGCATTTTCTTCTTTCTGGCGGTTTCCTGTTAAAATTTTAAAAATATATTCCAGACACAAACAAAACGCAAAGATGGACTAATTTTGAAAAATGCATATATAGATTTTAGTAGTCTGTTGATAATGGTTATCAGCATAAGTAAATGCCTATTTCGAAATATCAAATTGATAGATGATATCATTTATATATTGATAATAAAGGTTATATAGTATCACCTATAATTATACAAATATCATCATCCTTTCATCATTCCACTGTTGGATTAGTGTGTCTCCTGTCTAAATAAGCATTAATCTGTGACTGTCCAAGTTTGAAATATATAAATTCCCAATTTTTTATTTATTAGAAAACATGTAAAACAACAATTATTATCTAAAAAAGGTACATAAAAAATTCCTTTCCAGATTCCTTGCTCACTGAAATAGAAGAGAGGGGATAAATAACTTGATAGTTAATAGTCATTAATTGTACTTCTCAGCCTTCACTTAAATTTGTAACTGATTTATTTTTATGTCTAGTCATAATACGATAATGATGGCATCTAACATAACAAAACATTATTAGAAATGGGGTTTGTTATGTAGAATTTTACTAATTACTACAAATGCATACTAATTCATGTATTGTGATATTTTTACTATGTAATTTTTTGTATGTATAATTTTTAATAAGGTTAAATGATTATGGTGAAATAATTTGCAGATATATATTACTACTTTTCCACAAATACCAAAAACCACTTGGAGTAAAACCCACCTTCGGTGTGTATGTTTCAGGATGACAAGTCAGCAGTTGTTGTTTCTGGAGAAATCAAAGGGTTGTCTAAGGTAAGCATTTCTAAATATGTATCGGAGACATCCACTCTTGTCCTTGGTGTACCTTCAAATATTTGGAAAATAATGTCAGATTTATGTATATATAAAAAATTTACATTAATAGCGACAAAAACATTGACACTATTGTAATATCATTATATTTTTCAATTGAGTTTCAAAAGTATACATGTATAGTACAACTCTGACCCATCCAGAATATTCTCAAATTTCAAGAGGAAACCTGAGATATCTAGCATACAACATACAAGTACCACAAATAACATAAATACTGCAAATTCTTCCTTTTAAGTGTCACTAAATATATTTACAAGTTAACGTATGTACATAACTTGCGGACGTCAATCACAGGTCACATGACCTTGATAATTGTTTCATCATATATTACGAGTCATGGCTATCCACCGACTTCATTTATGGAGGGACATAAGAATTACAGCATTGGCAGTGTTATGTATCGTTAAAACGAAAACATGTATTATTATTTAATTTTATGTTAAATATACATGTACATACTTTACTATACACATTATCATTATTAATTTAAAGTACTTTTATAAATGATGCAAATCATTGCCACTCATTTTAAATTCATTATGTTATTCAAGCCCTTATAATAAAGATCACATAGTCATATCTATATGCAAAGGTAATATATAATGGGTTCAAATAATACATACTTACAAAAATGTATGTGTGGTACATTTAGCTGCATAGCTTGAGTATGACATTCATATCTTAAAAAATCCATGTATTAAAATTAAAGATTGTAATGATTGACGATTAGTAAAAAATAATTTTTCAAATCTCATTGTATTTAATTTAGCACATATATCGATAATAATTAATTTAGCGTTGCCAGCATATTGACGATTCATAATTCTACATAGGTTTCTGGTCAATTTGATAAAACGTAAAGGAATATCGCAACTAGGTATTACTTTGAAGACAATGTCAATAGAGAAACAAATGTGGCAAGCAACAGTATTATTCTTATTTGCAAACTAATAATATTTATGTCATCCAATGTAGGGTAAACACGGTTTCCACGTTCATGAGTTTGGCGACAACACAAATGGTTGCACGTCGGCCGGCGCCCACTTCAACCCTCTGAAACTGGAGCACGGTGGACCCGACGCCGCGGTCCGGCATGCCGGCGATCTCGGCAATGTTGAGGCCACCAGTAATGGTGAAGTCACCAAGGTGAAGTACACATAGTTCTATAGTAAACTAGCAGATTTGATTGTTTGTTTGTTTGTATTGAATAGGCTCCGAAACTACTGGACCAATTTTAAAAATTCTTTGACCATTCGAAGACGACTTTATCCCTGATGAACATAGGTTACTTTGTACCTCGGAAACAAACGGGTAATAG
The DNA here is from genome assembly GCA_018239345.1 of Oxynetra stangelandi. Lineage (NCBI taxonomy): Eukaryota > Metazoa > Arthropoda > Insecta > Lepidoptera > Hesperiidae > Oxynetra > Oxynetra stangelandi. The sequence goes on from DVPR01000278.1 coordinate 6,166, forward strand.
GACACCGGGTAGTAAGAATTATCTTTCTGTACTTATGATTTTCCCATAACTTCTAAACGGTTGAAGCGATTGAGTTGAAATTTTATATGGGTTTTTCGATGATTTCCTGGGTGATTCAAAAATATATTTGGATCCGGTAATTAGCACTGCTGTCGGTATATCAACTTGTCAATGGTACTTGGCTTCTAGTAAAATATAAAAATGTACAAATTTTATTATAAAATTTAAAAGCAGGAATAAATTCACTGTAATATCTTCACTATTATATGAATTTAATTTTCACTTCAGCCTTAATAAAAAATGGCTGGCTATGCAAACACCAAAGAAAAAAAAAGTAAGAACATTAAATTTCACTGTATGGCGTTTATTACAATATAAATTTAACTTATACTTTAGCCTCAACAACACATGTTGGTTATGATATTAAATTGTAACTAATATTAAACGTCGGGACTTTTAAAATAGCGCCATCTATTGAACTAACTCCTAACTCTATCCTATCTAACCACACTCAATCTAGTCTACAGATATCGACATCTGTTGGAATCGGTTGGAGTTAACAGATAATTGTGAATATTAATTAACTAAACAAATAATTTGCAACAAAATAATATTGCGACTATAAATTAAGATGAAAGTTATCTTTTAAGTTGAATCAAACTGCACATGGTGTGCGAAATTTGATTAAAATGAGGTTAAGTACTTTAGGAGTCCATCACAGACAAACACTGTGACACGTTATTTATGTATATTAAGATTAAGCAACTCTGGGAAATAAATCAATGCTGCAGTTCACCTTCTACTTACATGATCATAATTATTATTGTTAATTGTTTCAGAAACCATATTTCTTTAAAGTTAATCGCTATCAGTTCATGAATTTCACTGATCACAAGTTATATTTAACATTTGTTTGCAGGTGTGCATCCAAGACTCTCAGATCTCTTTGTCGGGCCCAAATAGCATCCTCGGGCGAACCCTTGTGGTCCATGCTGATCCTGATGATTTAGGCCTTGGAGGTCATGAGTTGAGCAAGACCACTGGCAATGCCGGAGCTCGCATTGCCTGCGGAGTGATTGGCTTGGCCAAGTCTGGCTAATTGTATTCATAACACCTGGCATATATACAAAATGCATTGTTATTATTAAGAAAATGTAAATTTCTCCTTGTTTGTATGCATATTATAGCAATTATCTAACACTATCTTTGATTTATTTCATTGATAGTATTTTAGAGTACCCATTATAAAGCTCCAGTGTTAAAGTAGTTATCTATATACCATGTAACTATTATGTAAACCTATTTCATTAGTGGTGTATCAGGCATATATCCCCCTATAGCATATATCCTCCTATAGCATTTATCCCCTTATAGCATTCCTTGAATATTGCAGTGCATTAAAAAATAATTGTTTTTATCTCTGGTGCAGGGACACCTTGTTATTGGCTATTTGTGGTTATGTTTCAGCTACATGGTTTGTTATCTCAATAAATGTTTAATTCTTCTCTATTTTGATTTTATTTTTCCCGCCTGTTTAATTATCATTAATGATTCTAATGACTATCACTACACCTGTTGGAAATCATGATTTTAAAAGCAGCTTGGAAGGTTCTTGTTGATTGGTTTATGTATTTGTACAACCATCCAACAAATGATTAATATTAGATTATCATTTAATGAACTTTGAAGCAGAATAAAGGTCTTTCTTCATAGTGAAGTACAATGTCTTTATACTTTATTGTAACACATGCAGCTAGGTTGATGTAGTGGACTTAGGGTGATGGTGAGAAATTGGTGGTAGGCGGTAACAGTTATTGTACTGACACTTGTAAGTATAAATTGTTATATAAAAAGTTTAATATATAAACATATGATATAAATACCTATAAAAATACATCATCTTTTTTAATAAACGCATATTTACATATAAATAATCTATATTCTATTGTAAACACCACATGTAGCCATGTAAGAAGCGGTACCATGAGAAAATTGCTTCATCTATGTATGACAACATTAAAGACATAAGATTGAGCTTTGTTAGTTTGAACTATCAAGACATGCCAGAGTGATATTATACGAAATGAAATGAATATGTAGTAAAGTTTATATTTGAAGAGACAAAATTGAGTATTTACATCAAAAGATACTAGTCACTGTGAGAGATGGACCAACTAATGTTTGTTTGTCCGTATCAGTTTACTGTACTTAATGTTATCTAGACTAGATTGTCTTCTTGTTTATTTCACTTATCAATGTTGTAGAACCAGTAGAGGTGACTGGAAATGTCAATGTTTAGCTGTGCGTAATAAAATAAACTGGAAATGAAATAACTGTTTATGCAAAAAGCATGTCAAAAAGATTAATAGTGTAATGTAATAAGACTAAAGAAGGGTGTTCCATCAAGTTACATAGATGTACAAGTTCTAAAGAATTCATATTTGTGCCAATGTAGTGGCACTGCCATACAAAATACATTTCTAAGTTCTTGGAAACTGTATATTGTTGTTTAATAATAAATAAATAACGTCATTTTTCACTTTTTATATATGAATCGACCTAGATAAGATTATCTAACAAAAAACAAATACATAATTATATCTCATGTATATTTTAATTGTCCTATAGAATAAACAGTACAGCCATTTTGAGTGTAAAATATATTGGAGGATGAGGTGTGTGACTGAAACATTCTTGGACAGCCCGAGCTGAATTGCCAAAGGCTTTCTTCCTGCCCTTGTATACTCATTGCTACCCAGTAGTTTTGTAACTTCCTCGATTCCACATATTCTACAAGGCTTTGAGACAATTTTGTAAGTACCCCGGATGTGAGGAAACCCTTGGCAATTAATATACAAATTCTAGTCGACTTAATAGCATTTTCAGATTGTGGTTCAAAATATGTGCTAATGTAATCTTCTGTTGGCAATATATCAGCTTTGTGGGCTAGCATCCCCATCCATTCCACCACTTCATCTACATCTGTGTCAACCAACACTGGTATTTTACTTATATGAGGTCTCACCATTCTTAATGATATGCTATGCACAGATACAGAAATATTTTTATCACAAAAAAATTTTGCTATAGACGATGGACACACTTTTACATCATTAGGTTCCCATGTCATATAGAAATCTGTCTTTTCCAGTTTACTTAAAGCATTCTTTAGTGTTTCGACGTTCTTTAAAATGTTCAAATCAATTTTAATCTCATAATAACTATTCGGTCGTCTAGTACCTACCAGTCCCAATGTTTGATATATAAACTCCAAAACATGAATTGTAAGAATACCATCGGGTGTGATAGCCGCACAGTTCTGTGTGGTACAGTTTTTATCTGCAGACAAACAGGTCACTTTGCCACTTTTTATGAAATATTCTATAAAATTTCTATCCAGAAATTCTGTAAGAGAACATTTTGATATTCTGTAATAATCACTATCTTCCATCACTATATCTTGTACGAAATCTATATTTAGTTCATCTGGACAGGTCACTATTACACTTTTGTAGAAATTATTTCCTTTGATCAGTTCTGCAACTTTTTCTATACTTTTATGTTCTTTATAGGAGGTATGTACCTTAGGTGGCAAGAAATTCCATATTTCTGGAGATAACATTTTTACGATAGAATCGATTACGATATTTTTTTATCTTTGCAATTATTTACAGTTTATGCTTTTCGATTATTTATATTTATAAATTCATTTGCTGTCTATTTAAATTAAAATTTTATGTTAATATACAATAACAATACATATTATATTGAACATGCGGTATATGTTGTCAATTATCTGACATTGGCAGTCAAACATTTTTTAATCGACAGTTGCAATATACGTAAGGGATTAGAAATTCTGCAGCCAAACATCACAAGTAATATTAAATATTTTACTACAAGTAATTACAAATAATTCTAAATATTTACTTAAAATTTCACTTTATTTTGTTTTATTCACATATCTACAAAATATTACTTGTTTTTTCGAATGGTATAGTAGTGATAAAAATAATAAACAATAATCCATGTTGATTTTCAAATATGTATAAATAAAAAAGAAAACAAACGTATTACAAGAATATTTCATTTAAAATTTCCACACGAGGCATGGTTCCCAACACAGTGACGACATTGCCCAATGAATTGTGAGGCTAAGTCACTGGGTAAAATAGTCGCCAAGCCGTTAGTTTCCAGATGAGGGACAAACTTTATCAGCGATGCTGGCAAAAACTTTTTCCATTTACGAAGATCGTAAGATATATAAAGATAGACCTTCGTTGAAGATAAATAAAGTGCAATATTTTCAAGGCCACCTTTATTTTCTTAGTATACCTGTTTTTTTAACGATATAATAACGCTAAATAATAATAAAAAAGAATCCAATCTAGGTTTCATGAAGTTCCTCCGCCGGCACAGCCATATATAATACATCTACAGCATCAACTACATCTGATAAAACTGCACGGATAACTGGTGGCGCGATTTCTTGCATCACTTCTTTCCAATTTTCATTTGCAAAATCCAGAACTGGATTAGCTGCAATAAAATTTAAGTTGTGTGCTATTATTCAAAAATACAATTGTAGGGGCTAAGCAGACGAAGAACTACAAGTCAATACCGTCACAGTTCAAAAATATTTGAAATAGACTTGCAATTCTGCTCTATAATGGCCCGAGGTACGTACGGTTACTGTCTCAGTTTTGCTCATTCTCATGCCCGAGTTAGAAGGCTTTTTGCTTTAGCTTTATTTCTAGATGGTATGAGATTGAAAATAGTACTTTATATAATTATGATTCTGACTAAATGTATTATAAATGTATTATTTCATTATAAGGTACTTACTCAGGTGAGGTATGGTTAATAAATTTAGCTTTATGAAGTAAATTACAAATATTCTTTCCGTGTGTATTCTTACCTAGAACTTTGTTTCCGTTGAAGAGATTCTCAAACGTAAAACGTACTCGATCCTTCACTTGATAGCTGTGCTTCCACTTGTTGATGTGCCAGTGCGGCTTGCCGTCCTCACCTGATTGCGTCGCAATGTCGACCGAAACTTTTACTACGACACTCTCTGTAAAAATATATATTCGTTTCTATATAATCTATCTCTTCTAAAATGATATGATTACATAGTAACTAAAACACGTATCTGAATAATATATAAAAAGAGATAAATAACATTTGCTTTTGGCGTAATGTAAGAAATGATGCAATTTAAATACCAGTGCTTCATTTCCCAATGTGTGAAGTCACATATGTATATACATACATATGTTTGTGATATAATTCTTGAACCGTTTACAGCATGGGGCACGTCTGACCCTAAATAACTAATAGAACGACTACTTAGTGGTGAGAAGTTTATAAAAAAACTTAAGACTTCCCACCAGGTTTGAGGATGGTTTGTATAACTGTCGGAGCTGTGATTGACTCCTAATACTATCGAAAACCAAACACTAATGGTCATCCACCAAAAACTCACCCCCACCAGAAATTCCTTTGTTTTACAAATAGGCAGCATTCTACAAACCATTCAGACTTTCAACCGTTTAAAGCCTTTAAAGTATTAGGCCTATAAATAAGAATGTTTCACATCAATCTCTCTTTTATAAATAACAAAAAATTAACAAAGCCAAATTTTAGTTAAAACAACACTTACTAAGCTCGATTTTGTATTTCCCTTCGCCCTGCACTGGAAGAATTAAGAGTCGCCCACTTAACTTGTAATTTCCCTGCAGATCCAGGTTGCACTTCAGCGTTACTGACTGCTTCATTTTGTCCAGATCGCTCCTGAAAATGAACGGAAATAGTATGTAAAACATAAGCATAGATTACGAAATTTGGCAAACATGAAACACATTTACATAAATCAAATATAATCTTTTAAGATGAACTAAATAAATATAAGTAACGTTTTAGCAAATCAATCAATATATTTCATTTGATTGTTGTCGTCATTTTTAATGTACACTGCTACAAAGTACAATGTACAAATGCTATAAGTATAAAATGCGGAATAACACGATTCACGCGCCGCTCATTTCTGCAGCCGACATCATCCCGACCCGGTGATAATGACTCTAATCCGAGTAATTATAAACTTATCGCACCTGTGTGCGTATATATTCGTAAGTTTGTCTTTAATTTTAAAAAATCTACATTTGTAACATGCCGTGTAGTTTTATAAAGACTTCCTTGTGACAATTGAGAAGTACGGGAGTATTGTATTTTTGTGTAATGACATTTAATACCTATACCTAAGGGAATGTAATGATTACCATTCGTGTAAGCATGACTTAATATAATGTTTATTCGACCGGCCCCTTGCTTCTGTCATCAGTACCCATTGGGTGAAAATATTTGAGTGATGAGCACATATAATTGTTTTGTGTTTGAGTGAAGAAAAATGTTTACATGGGTAATATATTGAGATTACAGTTTTATATATGTACCTATATTACAGCTCTGTCTGGTCCCCAAAGTGCAAGATCTAGTTAGGTATGACATGATTGTGTGTTCGAATATTTGTTAATTTAGTATTGTTTCTTATTGATGTTCTATTTCCATGATTTTAAGAATTATTATTGTTCATTTTTGATAACCGGGTATGAATAGTTTAAATTATTGTAATTTCGCAAACCGTTAAAAAAAAGTACACAAATAAACAAAATATTTATTATTAAATAGTCATGATTCGTGGAGACTTCAATGTAAAGAATACGTACATATGTGAGGAAAGAGCAATAAGTTCTTAACGAGCACAGAAGTATGTAAGTCAGCCAACAATATGCAAGTGTAACTGATATGCAAATTAATTATTGCGAGTAATCGAATAAAGTATGCGAAGTCCATATTTCATTTGACGGTAAAAAAATCTTACCTACAAGTAGAATAATTAGGGCTATTTTTATTATACATATTAATAGTTCGAATTAATGGCATTAGATAAGTGCCTTTTTCATATGAAGTGTGTAGGTATATGTGTGTTTATATATACATAACGTGTTTATCATTACTGACACGAGTGCGGACGATTGTTTGAAGCCAGCACTACATATATAGTACATGTTTTTAATGTGCAAACAGATACCCACGGACGATATTGACTTTCGAAGACTTTGACTGTCCATATTGTTATTATTATTTCCGTTTACTGCTATTTTATTTTGGCAGAAAAACATACAGTTTCCTTTAGTGCAGAAATTTCAATTTCCGTATTTATGCGTTTCCAACAAATCTTACTTACGAACTACGATTGAGTATACCAGCTACTTTCTCGAATATGTCTTAAAAGTATAGTAATAAATAAATGTCGCAGCTACGGCGTAAATACTAGCTACTTATGCAAACGGCGTGTATGCATGAAGAGACTGATGAATATCGAGGAAGCACTCGGTGCTTTCTGCCTACCCCGCTAGGGTCCTGGCGTGACGGTTATTTATTATTTATTTATTATGTCGTAGCTATAAACAAAATATACACTTTACATAATTAAAATAAAGTGCTTTGTGGCAGAACGTATAACATTTAATAACAGTTTACTAAAGACCTTTAATTTAAATTGTCGGACTCGAGATTAAAGCGTAAATTTAAAAAAGGGAAAAGTTATAAAAATAATGACCACACATTCATTGTGTGTTGAAGCCCTTCACTATTGATGTACTCACTTCACGCCCTCCACATCACACTCCTTTAAGCCCGTGAGAACAGAATCTCTGAAGGTGAGCTCGAGCCCGTTCTCGTTGCTTTCTATGAGAGGAAAGTTCAGCGGGTCCATGGTTTTGATCCCCAGCTCAGGAACACCGGCTACAAGTACCGGAAATGCTGACTTTGTCGTCTCGGTAAGACATGTGGAGTCACCATTTTTGCACGGTTTGATGAATGGAGCTGGAGACAAAATAATAATACTAAGAAATAATATGTTGCACTACTTCAAACTCGACATACACACGGATATCAAATCTTAACTTAGACAGAGATATGGTGATCAAAATGGTATGTTGACTGCCGTAAATAAAAAATTACATATAGAAATTTCCATATACACGCTGTATTCAGAAATGAATGTATCATATTGCTCATCATAATACACAAAACAAATACCAGGATATTGATCCTGGGTGCAAATAGAACTCACAACCGTGCCCAACGTCCAACTTCAACAAGCGCTAGACTCAATTCAGTTCAATTCAATTCAAATCATTTATTTCATTATAAGGTATATACAATACGCTCAATGAAAATATCAAAAGGCTGGGTACATCGACTTTAAGTACCATGCAAGCTTGGGTACGGTAGAACGAACTGACCGAAGACTCGTAGTTAATATCATAAAAGTTTTGAGTTCGAAGTTCGAAACCACGTCAGAATCATTGTAATTATCCTGGCGTTATTTCATCAGGCTATTTTTAATTGATTGTCTACTTATTATGTAAAAACTGTCATAGCTAGAGCTTGTGATGGTTTCTAGTAATCATTTAAAGTAACACCTGTAAAGTTGGCCTTCGATAGCGTAGCTATTATAGAGTGGTACTCTATAACATTATAGCATACGTTGCAATTTTATTCCGGTATAATTTTATACAAAAAATTCTAATGTTTAAAAATGAAAATTCCTTATAATTAATTAATAGAATAAGGTAATTCGCACTGGAGAAGCAGATTGAAAAAGAGAACGTTGATGAATGTAAAGATACGAGTACTGAAGCAATACATCCATATGGAGTCCTTCGATATAACAATAATATAAATAGGTAATCTTTTCAAGATTTCCGGTGCCGGCTGTGCTTCCGGCTTTATGATATTTAGCGTAGTTGTTAAACAACAATTATTCTGTAGCGAAGGTTAACCACTTGGCGAATGGAGTTTATCTCAACAATGTATTTTTCTTTAATTTAATGTTTTTTAAAACTGCATCTCACTGCATATATATATATATACATAT
>DVPR01000279.1:0-15099 GCA_018239345.1 Oxynetra stangelandi
ATAGTCATGAAAAATTGAAAGCTATTATTATGAACCCTTTATTGTAACGATAAAGTGTTGCGTTATCCCCATGGTGCGGTTATAGTAATTGTCACAGCGTGATCACGTTTATTTTGAAGACGCTTCGGTTGCTGCGTCCTCTTATTGTGTTACAGTTACCATGTCCAAGTTGATATCTATAAAATGTTTCTTTTTATACTGATAACACTTTATTATACCATGCTTATAATATCACCAAACATTAAGTGGTGATCCCTGAGTTTAGAAATGCGTTAACTTTATACGGGATAAAGCATAGCGAAAAATATATTTTACAAATTAATATTTGTAATTGTAATGAATAAATAACTGTACTTTAATTAAGCAAAAATATATATAATTGTACTAATTGTATGGTATATGATATATTCGTTTTATTTTATCTCGAATGTATCAATTGTTTTAAGTAATTCCTTGCGAAGTTCGCTCATTTGTTATTCGCGTTATTACGATACAAAATATGATGTAGGTACTTTTGTAAATTATTGTTGCACGAACATTTATGTTATCATGAACATAGTGATTTCTATCTTAAGCTAATATTTACGTAAATTAATCAGACTTAAGGTTGTTTAAATTAAGATTTTTGTACCAAAAAACTAACACTAGAATATGAATGAATAATGGTAAACGCAGTAATTAAAGTAATAATTGCTGCTTTAAATACTAAACACATTTAAATATAACTTTATTTTTGGATTTAGAAAGTATTTCTTAATACGTCACTCTATTTACCAGGGTTAGGTACTAGGAAATCATAGCCCTGACGGATTTAACTGGCGGTAAATTGTCAATGATAGAGGCAAATTTTCCGTTTCCGGGTGTAGGAAGCGATTTAAGGGAATCGGGAAACAGTCGTTAAAACTTGTCGAAGGACTTTGCGGATTGCCGTTGCTTTTATACGATTATTAATGATAAACTCCAAAGAAAGATCGATCTAACATTTTTTATAGCGGAGAATGGTAGAAATATGTTACATTTACTTGCTACTCACCTATGTAATTTCTTATCAAAATCAAGAATTCAATTATAAACAAATCCGTTACTCGCAATAAATTATTCATGCATGATACACGTATTCGCTTCTCTATTTAGAAATGTTACAAATGACCAAGTATGGCGACAGCACAGTTATAAATGTATTTGTTTTTTGCGCTAGTGTGGATTTTATAGAATTGAAATAAATATAACATGCCAAATTTATATAAATAATTTTTTTTTTGTGAAATTATCTTTTATATAAGCAAACAACTTACTAAAATAGTTCTAAATATGAGGTGCTAATGATCTATACATACTTGTACGTATTAACTATTTTTGGTAACTATATATCATATTCATCATACGAATCGGATGTAATTAAATATCGACTCGTTTAGGTAAAATAAACGAATAAATCTACCTAAAATTGAGCTGAATGGACTCTCCACTTTCTCTGCATAAAAAATTAAACACTTCTGCATAACAAAATAGCTAAAGGTATTTAGTGTTTGCGATGAAAGAATTAATTTTTATCGCATTGAGGATTTTTTTCTATTTCCAAATCGACACTTTTTATAGTGGATATTTAGCGATCGTTTCGTAATATTTTTAATATCACTATTGTCTATAATACTAAACATTTAGAAGTTTAATACAATTTTATATTATAAATGTGATAAGTAACGTTCGGACTTACAATAAATTCTTATATATGTGGAATTTCATCACACTTTAATTATTGCGTGCATTCACAAATTGAAAAAACGAATGTCGATAATAAACAAAGATTTATTAAATAATATTTTTAAAGATTTTCGTTAAGTGTATTTTCTTTTTTGATAAATTGCGATTGCTATCCGAATATTAAAACGGCAGGTAGCGCTTTGTAACAAATATCCGAATTGAAAATCTTAAATTGTTATTGAACATACATACATAATATGTTCTAATCACAATCTTTGCGGCGCAACCTACAATTAAGTCGCTACTTACAACACGGCACCACGCGAAAAAACTTTTCAACGTAGCATAAACTATTCAGATACCTACCGATATATCTTATCGTGTGAATAAAATTACCCGGCCGTGCTTATTTAATATCGAAGCATGCCCGTTGTGAATCAATCATTAGTAACGGTGAACAGTGTCACGGTTTTGCCGATACAAGAACGTTATGGTTAACTTACACATTATTCTTTTCATATCGTTCTACGATTTAATGGAGTTATCGACACTCGTGACTGTGCAGTTTTGCGCGATTATTTTCTCGAAGAAAAACGAACTGAAAGTACTTAGGGCTTCAACTTGGTTATTTAGAATGGGCGTTATTATAAATTATATTATTTAACGTCTTTTAATATTGTAAAAGAAGTCATTGTTGTTCAAAACTGAGCTTGATTATGCTAATATTATAAAGACATGTTCTGATGCTGTAGCATTTAAAATTAGTAGCAGCATCTATTTATTACCATTTCTTTATTTGCATAAATACATAACAATAATTAAAACATGCTGGTAAAAGCGCGGTCTACTTACTGGCATTTCGAAATGGGTACCCATAATGCATTCAGCAGTGTTATTTTTAAGTGCAAAATGCATGGCTTTCCTTTGAAGAAGATTTCTCTAAAGAAAATAAAAATAGTATTTCTGTTTATATAATTTACCAACCGGGTGCACGAACTGCCTGCTAAGTGGTCGTTGACGCCTACAGATATTGTAACTCTAGAAAAACTGCCAACGAATTGTCGGCAAAGATGGAATACTTTGTTCGCCTTTCTTAAAGGGCCCCGATTTACTAAAAATCTTATATAAATATATTTTAAACCATTAAAAAAAATTATAGATTCACTACGAAAAGAAACTACACTGCTGAAAAGAATAATAAATGCAATAAAAATGCAATAAATTATATATTCACAAGGCTGTAACTGCATTACTGAAGAGTGCGAAATATAATGCAATTATTTTCATATTTATAAGTTGTTCAAATGTGCGCTGTATGTATACATATATATATGTATATATTAAGCTGTCTCAACTAAACATCGTAAAAAAAACTACGCATGTAGTAATCATTTGAACGTTATATACAATTGGTAAATTTTAGTTCTAGACTCCTTGCCTACTGTGCCTCTCAAAATGTAATAGTAAAATTCCTAGGAATAAAATTGTTTCATGATTTCGAATTGTGTCATTTAGAGGTAGATAGTTATAAAACTAATTTTAATCACAAATCGTAAATTATATTTAATTTATAAATTATAGGGACCGATTGTTTAATGTGTATTGACTTTATCTATTTCACCACAAGATTAAGTGTACAAGAATTGTTCACACACAACTGTTCGCATTTTTTACTAATTAAAAAATAATTGAAGATTAAGTGCACAAAAAAACAGTATAAGAAACATCGAAGAGACGACCTCTATAATATAGAGACAAAAATATAACGACCTTGCTTCCGTTACAGAAGTGAAGTTCTAACTTGAATTCACTGACGCGTGTTATTAACAACTGTTTATCCATATTTATGGAGGCCATTTAAATCAATTTAATATATGCATGAAATCAATTTTAATTGGCTTATTAAGTGTACCAGAAAAACACCTGTGCAAAAAAAAATGTACACACGTAATATTCAATAATGAAAGTAGGTTTTAAGTAAATCACCTTCTCATAAATTCATGTCGATAGCGATGTCGAGAGAAAATTGTTATACTTTTATAACTAACCGTTCGCCACAACCGTGTTATGCAGCCTATAAACAAATCGTCATGTTAATTATAATATTACTTTAAATAAATCTTATTTCATATAAAAGTCCAGCAACCTAGTGTTGAAAAGGAAATAAAATTCCACTGTAATCAGTTGTTAATGAAGGTATGAAATATGTTGTTTGCACAGTAAACTCGTTACCGCGCTCAATGTATATGTAGCTAATTGCTAATGAGCACAATAAATTATTTTACATGAGCGCATACCAGTACGTATCTGCATTGTATATGCACGAGGTATTCAAATATATGTAAAGTATTTTCTTCAGATGAACTTTACATGGCTCGATCATTCATGAGTGCTAACATCATAAATGGAATCCCCAAGGTCTAATATTTTAAAGATAAAACTTGACGGTCTATTATATCGGATGAATGAACAATAGCTGTGAGAAAAACACAGTAACAATAACGTAGAATCTACTAAAATTTAAAATAATCAGAATGAAGGTTATCTCTGCAGATACAAGTAATATATTGGCGGTGTTATACATTTTGTGGGGATTTACAATTTCAATAAACCTTTGCGTGTAATGTGAATGTTATTTATGTGAACAATGACTGCCTATTGAAGCGCGGTTCCCGCATTAAACTCGCACAATGTATTAATTATTCGTATCGCAGTCCTGATATTGCAATGAACCGTGAAAGTCTAGGCGTGTTCAACAAAACAATTCATCTGTGTGATTGGTTTAGCACAAAAGAACTGACTGACCATGGCAATGAATTTTACCAACAAATACAAATCACTTTGTCAGTATTGCAAAAAACAAGTTGAATGGTAGGTATACAATAGTATTACTGTTGAAGTGCCTTAAATAAATTGTACGTATGTTCAGTCAACATTTTATACGTTTGACAGTTAAAAATAATTTAATTTCGTCAGCTGACACTATGACATTAACTTGGTCATTGGTTACACAAAATAACTTGTCATAGAGTTTAGTGAAAATAACAAAGTGCACATATTAAATCTGCAAGATAAGTTTAAATTGTGTAATTTAATACAATCTGACTTCCTTGGACTATAAGCTGTAAAAAACTCCCCCGGTGTAATGGCACTTAATAGGCTTCAACACATACGATTTACACGAGGTACACCTGCTATATTATAACAAAAGGTCGCGATCAAGTTTAATCCCCGACCTTGGGACAGTTTGACGTCTAAATCTATAAATTATATTACTCATATCAGGCTTCTGTTATACGTCACAGTTTGTATCTAATTGATCCGGATAATAAGCTATGACGACGCTTAGAATCTCTGTATTATAAAAGAGATATATGATTACGTACGATTATCATTCACGAAGTCGGCAATAGCGAGCAATAATGTTTAATTCAAAGTTTAATTAATTTGGAACGTCTTATTTTTATAATCAGTTTTAGTTTTTTGTTTATTAGTATCGTATATAATGTCATATGGCACATGACATACCAATGAACCTAGGTATAAACTCTAACTCGTTTTTAACACTAAGCTAATATTTACGATTGCAATCTTATTTAACAATGTCCAGTTCTAAACACTACGCTTTACGCATGCAAATATAAAATTGCTCTTGTTAAAAAATCAAACCTGGCCCAATAGTTAGTATAGTAGTATCATTGCTACAACTCTAGACCTATTGGAGACATTCAACACTTCCTCGTTTTGTTCAGTAACCTGATGTGATATTTCTATTCTATACTACTAATGTGCCGGATGTTATGAAACGCTACCAGCGTGGTTGCTGTGTTACATACATAACAAATAGTTCCACTATATGCATATGTACCTCATTTTTTGTTTGAACAATATCTCTAATGTAATGAAAAATTATTTACTGGCACACATATTTTTGGATCAATTCAATTCAATACAAAAGTTTTTATGTAACACGTTTTGTTTATCTTTATTTTATTTATAAATTGCATTCAAGACGTTACAATTTTGCTTCAATGGCTACGATTAATCCGTAAATATTCGTCACAGAAGATGAATTTCACAGGTCACTGCCCCCTCTGGCCTTCTTACAGACGACTGCTAGTTCAAGACTTTCTAACAAAAAGAATCAGTGGGCTGTAATCATTATATTAAATACTTTTAAGTGATTAAAACAAAACTATTTTTTTTGTACTTGTATAGTGTTGTTTCATTTGTAATACATTGTCGAGTTGTAGAACCAGTGAAATAATTAGATTGAAAATCCTTTTAATATTTATCACACGTTAGTGGATATATAGGTAGTACAAGAACTGTATAAGATATAACTTTTATCATCTCGTTTTCGTATTTGAAGATAAGCACACATTCCTATTGAGGCATTATAACTTTTAAATCATCAGACTTGCATGTCAGATTTAAGGATTAAGATAAGCGATAAAAATCCCGTATCGTATCCGTTAACCCATTACATTTACTTCACACGATTAAGATAATTTAAAAAATATTCAGTAAAAAATTATACGTTTATAAAGAAGCATTTCTGTCTGCTTTGCATATTTTAACACAGCAGAAAAATGAAAAATACTGCCATGCTGAAAATAAGGATTTCGTAATGTAAGATTTTTTACATTGTATTTTGAGATTAATATGATCAAGAATACAAGTGCTGACCCTGCCGTGCATCCTTGTATCTAGTATACAGAGTATAGAAGTAATACAGTTTGATTAATCCGAATCGATATTAAAAATGAGTGAAAGTAAAAAAAATACACATTGATACACTTAATACAATATTGTTGTTGAATTTATCATACGAATTACATTCGGCAAGCGCTCAAAATGAAACTCGTTCACCGTCAGCCAAAACTGGATAAAATCACTTGACTTTAAACCACGTAGTAGGTTCTCAAAGCCCAATTTCATATTCCTTATTATGTAGGTTACACTAAAAGCAGTAGGAGTGATATTTATTTGATGCAAACATGAAATTATTATATACATTTTAGTAGTTATAAATAACCGTATTATTTTAATCTCTATCCTATTTAAACCCTGCTCGTATTGTCAAGGATCTTTGCGGTACTTTATAAAGGTCAATACTCCATATACGGTTCCTATCCATAAGATATCGATACCTATTGGCCTATTTTACATTGAATTTATGTACCTATTACTGTCCCTAAACAGTAGTCGTTGCATATTTGTATTACGTCTACACTGAACCGATTTAACAGTATCTTTAGAGATATCAAATGCATTTAAAATGTATTCTACGTGAGAGAATACCGTTATCATGAAATATATTCCACTTTGGGATTTAATACACATATTCAAAAGCCAAATAATATGCCTCACTCGTTTCCTCCTTATATTAGATAGAAAAAAAGTTCATGATATGCGCCAATAATCTTACTGTTTATTGTATTGAACAGTCCTTCAAACACTCCTAATTGAAAAACGAGTCCCCAGTATACCCACTGGCGAAACAAATGCCATGTTGCCAGTAGAATTCACGAAAAGTTGGAACATTTTTTTATATATATTTCATTGATATATTACAACATTGATCTGCTTAATATATACAACCTAACCGATTAGTAAATAAATTAAGCAGTTTATGTAAAACTAGGCCTTATGGCTTAAAAGCTAAAGAGGTAATTTATTGCTGAACATCGGCACGAATTTAAATTTTAAGACCCTTTCTCTGTTACGTAAGGTTTCTACGTTTCTTGTTTCCGTCTGTTTATCGAAGAAATCGATAAACGAAAGATTCTTAGTTCTTTACAAGGAATCAAAATAAGATACGCCAGCGAATAATTATTTTATCAAACAATGTTGTTTACAATATATGTATGTACGTATGTATGTATGTAAGTAACTGGGGTAAAAAAAGGAGTAAATAATGCATTAAAAGTTTGTGTGCTATCAAATTCAGACCTTAGCAGACTCATCAGTTTTTCATAGTTTTTTTTATTATTTCCGATAAAGCATAACTCGATTTGTATGTACGTTACAAATCGAATATATCAGTTTCTCACGCTCTCGCGCTATAAATCTATCTCTGTCATTCAATCGCTTTATCAACATTTTCAAGATACCAACTATAAATCTGCATTGTACTTAGTAGCTTGAAAAGTAGGGCTTTGGATATTCCTCTTTATGATCAAAGCGAAGTTTAAGTCACGTTTTCGCGAGAAATTATATTAATTTATATTAACACGTTTCTATTTAAATATGTTTGTAAGCAAGCGAAGCCAGGATGCACTAAAGTCTAATTTATTTGAATAAAATAATAATAAAAGCCCATTTAAACCGAAATGGTCAGATATAAAACCACATTATCAAACTTAAACATCGACTGGTTTGAAAACAGCTTGTTTGTGGGCGATGCCTCTTTCACTTTACCTTAGAGAAGTGGAACGTCCAATTTTCCTTTTGCTAGAACTAATCGTCGGATGACGTGATGACGCTATCGATGCCGTGACTGTCATTCGCTAACGTATCATAATTATATTAAAGTAGAATTAATTGACATATTCTGAAATTATTAACGAAAATTCATTATTAATATTTGGTTAAATTTCGTTATTCCGAAATTATAGTTAACTCTGTAAAATAAATTGTCCCAATCCATAATCCAATAAATATAATAAAAATTTGTGTTGTTCCTATAAATTTACAACTATAAATGTATGGTACAACAATGAATATACCATTGTTTCAAAATAGCGATGCACATAGATAAGAAATAACACAATCCTAAAAGGGTACGCCATTATAACAACGAAACCATCTCTAGCTTTTGTGTACTTCACATTATGTCAAAAGGAGTATTTATACTCTGTGAAGTGTGAAAACTAAACGTCGTTCTGTCGTTCGCATGGAGTCCATTTTGTTCGCGTGGAGTGGTGTACTCGTACTTATGCCGCTCAGCGGAAAACGCAGTGACACAGATCCATATAGACAAGCACGCTTAATATATACAGAAGAATATTTATGATGAAATAATTACCGACAAATCGCTGTTAACAAAAAACTGCAATAACAGCGACAATAGTTGTTAACGCTACTTAAGTAGTGAAACTGCCAGGTATTCAATTATATTGTATATGATGATACAAATTCAATCTTTTGTTTTCCGTCTGGTCACGTTCGAGTTTTTACGCGTTCGAAATCGAGGAACTAGCAACCGATCGAGGGCGCGTTAGCGCACGTGATTCGTTGTTTCGAACTTTCGTATTATTTTCACCAGATGTCGCTGTTTCAATCCATTAAAATTAATGCGATCGAGTAGGAAAAAAATGCACTCAAAACATTGATATAATTTAATAAAATCCGACTTAAACGTAAAGTTAAAGATAAGGTTAGAACTACTAATGCTAGAACTAGGTACATTAATTAAACATATTCACATAAAGTACATACAGTAAACGTTCAAATTCAACGGATATAAATTATCGGCTTCACCGGCTGTACGAATAGCATAAGATAATTTTTGGAGGGCAAACATA
Organism: Oxynetra stangelandi; assembly: GCA_018239345.1. Classification (NCBI taxonomy): domain Eukaryota; kingdom Metazoa; phylum Arthropoda; class Insecta; order Lepidoptera; family Hesperiidae; genus Oxynetra; species Oxynetra stangelandi. Next base: position 9,234 of record DVPR01000279.1, read on the forward strand.
TTTCGTACTGCATTTTTCCAACTAAAGTCAGCAAACACTGGTATCCCTTCCCATTTTTTTAAATCTGCTGAACAGACCCAACTCCTATCCGAGCTACAATCTTAAAGCAGTAATATTAACAATAATCGTAATACTAGCAGAAAATGTAGACAAATCCGTTCATGATAATAAAATGTAATGCGCAATGTTTTCCAAGCAACAGTTTAAATATTTTCACGGGGATTATTACGTAACGATATGTTAAAGCGTAAGTCTTAGATTTCACATTTTATCATTTCACGCTTTTATGAAAACATGTGGGTACTTACTATACTAAAATTTAAGCCGGATTTTTTTTGTAGCCAAAAATAAATCGACACGCTTATCCAAAAGAAATAATCTTCGAAACAACTTTTCGCTTCCACCGTCTGACAATTTATATCTTACGAGTATAGTGAATTGTTTTCATAAATCATTGCGGATATTATCATCATTAAAAGCGAACACGCTTAAATATTAAAAGGTTGGCTTCACTTTATGTTTCCGATAATATTAATTAATAAATATTGTTACTGTCGCAAATTTAATTAAATCGTTTCGCTTTCTTCATGTTTGACTGATACTGTCACCGCTCGGCACGGAAGATTCTGTCCGGAAGAGTGTTAAGTTAATTTTCATATTGACTGTCAACAGCTTAGTTAACAAATATTTAAGACACTATAAAGCTGAATTAAGATTTTGTTTTATAATAGACCTACTTTTCTTAGAGATACAAACAGCCCGTTAAATTATGAACCGTTAGTAAGCAAATTGCTAGGACTCGGTTCATTTCCAAAGTTCAGTCCCTTATCAGAGTCTTATTAAGACATTATTAGGTTTTTTTAAGGCATTATTAGGTTTGATTTATCAGATTTGTTGCCCTCCATCGTGTCTGAGTTCTTGAGGAGGTGAGCAAAAAATGCGCTTTAAGTGGCTCACGGTATAAATCATCGGTTAAACAATTACAATGAGAAACGCGCCCATTGTTGGCAGAGTTCGAGTTCACATCGCCTTGTAGAGCTGCACAAATGATTGTTCGTCACTCGAATACGTATTGCGATCTATATATCTGATAGTATTGAGCGAACTCTGTGTTTTTACTAAATATTTAGATCGAACTTCCCAGCTTCACTGACATAGCAGATAGGTGTCTTGGATCATATCAAATAATATTGGACCCAAACATACAGCCATACAGTCTTTGTTTGACCTTATTCAGTATCAGCACTAGTAAGTAAAGAAACAGTGTTTTAAATACCGCTAAGCATTTCAAAACGTTTCGATGATCCTTCAAATTTTTTTCTTGAAAGGTGTATTGGCGTTTATTGCTTGATTCCAGGATCCAGTATATTATAAATGTAATAAATGCGTTGTAATCATTGATAATCATAAGCTCGTGGGGTATGAATGAATTTAACTTTAGAGATAAAGTTTAAAACAGGTGTAAGTCTACCTAATAACACTCAGAAACATTTATAGAAGTCACACATATAAATAATATAAACATATATAGATAAATCATGAAGAAGTTGAAATATGATCATTAGGTTGCCTAATTGAGCTCGATACCACACAAACATACAACTTCTGGGTAGGAATATGTTACACATAGGTACATGCTCGTATGTGGTCACGTAATTCTAGTGCAACTCGACACTGTTCTTCAGATTTAAATTTTTTACCACCACCGGGGCTTGTAGTTACGTACACACTTATACCTTAAATATAGGTGCATGTATATATACCTGGTCGACAATATTATAGTGTATATAACTTTATGGTAAAGATTTTAATGTAATTATCATCCCAATATTTGACAATCGTTGTAACAAATGTGACCCAAATTGAGTCTATATTTCTTGTCATTAAACAATAATCAGCTATCCTAGAGTAGTAATTCACACCACACGGGCATTTTAATAAAATTTCACCGACATCAAGGTAATGGAAAGTACAAATGGCTGAGACCTTTGCAGCCTAGAGTGGTTTGAATGGCTGCAATTATTTTTTTATGATAATAACACTAAAGTCATCTGGCTGTATATTGATGGGCTTAGGTTATGTTAAAATTCGAAAGGCCTTTAATTCGTAAACGCTTGAGTATATAAAGCATCTTAAATTTGTCTATAGAAGTAACACCGTGGAACGGTGATTGATCTTCCTAACATTTAAAGTGTTATTGTTGAATTATTATTTTTTTATTTGCTTACTCTTCATAGCGTACTTATACAATAAGTGGACTACGGGCCTACAGGGGGTCTCTACCAATCAACCTTGATCTATCCCTTGAGTTATCAATCAGAAAAGTCACATAGCTTTAAACGGTCCTTTCTGTTCTTTAACGTCCACGAGGAGCTGGGATGATAATTTACTAATTCTGTAACATATCGCCTCTAGCAACTGAACAATAGACCATTACAAATTCATATGGATCCATCGGATTTACGATAAATGTAACTATTGCGAGGGTTCAAAGGGAGTAGAAATGTCATTTCGCGTGATAACTGGGCCATGTCGGTAGAGTCGGGGCCCGTTCGGACAATGGGGCTACAGTTCATTTCCGTGAATTAGAAATCGTAGCAGCCTGGCGACGTCCAACTTTGAACGAAATCAACCTACAATTGCTGCCACCGGTTATAATCAACTAATCGTCCGTAAGTCTACGCGGTTAATTAACCAGTAGACTTAAATTAGACATCACTAGGCGACCGGAAGATACTTATATTTATACTTTCAACTTTTAACAGACCTGCTATATGGTAGATATTGGACAGAGTATTGGTGGTATTTATTAATATTAGTATATCTTTAGTATTTTGAGATCATGACGAATATGCATTTGAGATATAAATCATCTAGATTTTTTATATTATAACAACTGTAATCTATAAAATAACGCTCTAATAGTTTATTGTTCAGTGTTCAAAATAGTTAACTTTCTAACTAGTATGACTAGTTTACTATAAGATTCTCGTAATAGCACAAAATGTTAGATATCAATTACTTTTTATTACCTTTGAAATGAATTAAATGTATACATTATGTATAGATGTATCAATATTAAAATATTTAATAACATAAATAGACTTCGAAATTGTATAATTTTAATGTATGTAATAATATCCATACTTCTTTTCACCGAAAATAGTGGCCCAAATACATCATTAAACTTATACTTATACTTAAGGTATTAATCAAATGATAAAGATGGTTATATAATATGAATATAATTTATTCAAATTAAATTAAATTTATGAACATTCTTTGAACTTTTAATGGAACAGAAAGTTATTCATATGGTATTTCTATGCAAATTATGGTATGTAAGCTAATGAATTTAATTAATTAAAGGTTTTAGTAGAAATCCTATTCGATGAAGCTAAATTTTAAATTATGTAACGTTTTAAAATAAATGACAACATAATGAATAAATCATAAATTTACTTTCTAATATTTAATTGTCTAAATCGCCTGTTTTGTTTCTATTTTAAGAATTTTTTGGCCATATTTTCAAAATTACAATTTAAATGAGTAGGAAAATAACAATTGGACTCATATTCATAACACGTAACTGAAATAAGTGGTTCGAAATTAAAGTTTATTGGAACATACCTTACATATGAGTAGTTATGAATATTTAGTAGGTACACTTATGACCTGAATAGCAAAAAAAAACAGATTCTATGCATAAATATGTTTCAGTTGCAATTATAACGCAAATGTATTATTATTATTAACTAGTTAGATGTTATGTTGGTTGTAGCAGCGCCAGATGTGACCTTTAAATACACAGTTTTGAAATCATTTTACATAACAATTGTATCAATGTATTAGATTACATTAGTACCTACCTACGTTGCAAGCTGTATGTGAATGATGTAACGATATGATGGTAATGATTGTAATCGACATGCGGTGTGTAAATTTCAATTACACGGTTTCCGAAATAATGAATTCGTTCGAGTACCTACTTAATACTTAATGTCAATTTTATCGTTGCCTCTATTTTTCAATCTATTTTATGTTTTCCTGCACGACTTAACATCTGAGTTTAATTAAACTCGGCACAGTTCGACATGAAAATATTTGATTGTAATAAATTACACGATCTTTATTATGGTGTAATAACAGTGATGGTTAAATTATTATTGCTGTTAATTACGCAGCAGCGAAGTATCGTTTGATGTTAGTTATTTCAACACAAACGCAAAGTTTTCCCCAATTCCTACCGTACGGACGGGTTTATAGATTGAGTTATCACGTCCGCGCCCGCATTGCGCTGAGGTTGTTTACACCAATCTTGCACTAGTGGTTTAATATAGATAGGGCCGATCCCGACATGTTTATTTCTATGGTGGAATTATCTATAGCATATGTTCTTTCGGATTAAAACAAGAGACGGAGAGCAACTCGTAACGGACGGCGCCTCGCCCGGTGCTAAGTGCGGCTGGAACGCGTCGAGGGACAATGAGATATCGAATGCACACGCCCTAATACTTATCAATTTGTCTAACTAACTGTTAGTAGGTTACTGAGTATCAATGTGTCTATTTTGGCATCACATTTCAAAATTGACAAAAAGTTACGTCGGTTCTCCAAATTGTGTAGCGGACAGAAGTGTATTGAAGTATCGTATCAGGCGGCCTACTCCGCTCTGATTGACAACTGCCGTGAAGTATCGACGGCGAACTATTTCACGCGACCGGCACTAACGCAAATTATAATAACTCAGTTGTTGTTACTGGTGCCGAGGGAAATACGAGTATGAAACAAATTGAAATGATTGCCATTCATCGGTGAAATTCTAGGCATGCGGCTGCTCGACTTGTATTGAGGTCGTCATACATTGAAGGTTTTCATTGGCCAGTGCTGATGATTTTTAAATTTACTTGTAATTACAAAATAGTTTTGTTCATGTGATGAGTGGTAACGTTCTCAATTGTAAAAGTTCGAAGCGTCTATAATTCACGGAATCGTTAAAAAAATGCACAAGAAAACAAAATATCTCCGGTCGTTTTAGAATCTCTTATGTATTTAATAGTGCAATAAGTTATGGTAGATTCAGTTGTGTCGTGTGTCACTTGGACGATTAGATCCGGAAGAGACGAGCGTATTACCCGCGAACCGTTTCTAATGTTCTCCGTGGTCCGCGCTCGTGTCGACTTGATTGCTGCGTTTATGTCATAAATTTAGACAAACAAAATACTTACTGTTACAAAATTACACAGTCCGCTTGTGGTCCTAAATCACTTCAACTGCTAGTGTATCGACATTACTTTCAATTAAAAATGATTTTATGTCAAAAGTTTCCCTGACTACTCAATGTTTACTTACCAAATAAAAGAAGGTTGTATCTACCAATCAGTGATTTATCCAATTTTTTTTTTTAGTCAATATCTACAACTGGAATAAAGATCGATTAAAATAAAACTTGAAAAATGGGAATGATGTTTTTGATCCCGTTCATTCAGTTATTAATAAATGACTGTCAGTGTAGACTGTACCTATAATAGTATAATGATATTTGTAAATTGGAGCGGTACAGTGCTATACAAACTTCATGTGTCTTTATGGTATGACTGAAAAATATTCTTTAGATGTAATAGAAATCACTAGAAAATGGACAACGACATTATGTACCGAATATAACCCTGTTACATAACGAAGATGAACGCGTATACATAAAATTAGCCATACATTCAGTTGCATAGCTTCGTTAAGATTAATGTTCTTCTAAACGTAGGCGTGTTATGAACGTTTCATATGAAGTGAACCAGCAAATTTCGATGACATTGATTATACGTACAGTAATTTTTAAGTAACAATTTTTCAGCTAATTTCAAATATT